>JASDQU010355853.1:0-11989 GCA_032191745.1 Picea mariana
CTGAAGACAACTTATGAAATGTATGAAGCACTGAAAGATATGTTTGAAAGTGACAACACCCTTAGAGCCCTTACCTTAAAGGGCCAGCTTCAAAGTACCAAGATGACAAAAGGTGATACAGTTGCTACCTTCTTTATGAAGATATCAGAGATTAAAGATCAGCTAGGTGCCATTGAAGAAATCATGTCTGATAGAGAACTTGTCTTATCCACTCTCAACGATCTTCCAAAACACTGGGAACCTTTTCTTCAAAGCATCAGTGGAAGAGAAAAATTACCAACTTTTGATCGTCTGTGGATAGATTATACTCAAGAAGAACTTAGACTTAGAAATAGAGGAGTGGAAGAATCCCCTGATGACAACCATGCTCTTGCACTTCATACAAAGAAAGGAGGAAGATTCAAAAGAAACTTCAGACAAACATTCAGAGATGAGAAGACTCCATCAGCTTCAGGTCTTAATCAGAGAAGAGATGTTTTAGAGATTCAGTGCTTCAGATGTGACAAATATGGACACTATGCAAGAAATTGTCCAACCGGGAAGAAAGGAAGACAATATGCTTCCACCGCTAACATTGATCCAGACCCACCTCAAAAGGATGAAGATAAGAGAGATGATAATTACTTCCTCTAAAACCAAATACAAAATTGAGCATGACTACAAACCCAGGTAAATTGATTGATCATTAAATTTATAGTTGATTGGATTCTTAATAAGTGAAGGGTATTATATCTAGTGTGGGAGCCCTCATGACTTGGACCATTATCCCTGGTATGGGAGTCCAAACCTTATTGATTGATTAGTATGCTAGTCAAGTAGAGCACCTGAAGACATAAAAGATCTAGCAAGCAATTAAAAGAAGACATCCATCCTTCAGACTTCGGAGAGAATTACTTGACTCAGAGGGAGTCAAACAAAATAAGAAGAAGGAAGATACAATACATTCTCCCCCTTCAGTAGTTCAGAGGGAGACAAACTTTATTCCAGCCGATTCAATTGCTCCAGTTGATATGCCCAAAGATATTACAGTAGGGCATAAAAGGCCTGCCTAGGCTCAATAAAACTATGCAGGAGGCAAAGGAACATACAAGCCCCTCAAGGCACATCCCGATAAAGCAAAAGAGATCTTCGAGCTACCCTTCAGCCATGATCCACTTCATTGATTCTAATCCTCCTTGTCATGGAGAAGCGACAAGTGAATAGGTATTGCAAGATGCCATGACTGAAGAATACCAGTATATCTTAAAGAATGATGTATGAGATATTGTTCTGAGACCAGAAGGGAAGTCTATGGTGACTTCCAAGTAGATCTATAAGATCAAGCATGTAGTTGATGGGAGTGTCGAGAAATACAAAGCGAGATCTGTAGCTAGAGGATTCCCACAAACAGAGGGAGTTGTCTATGATGAGACACTTGATCCAGTAAGCCCGATACACTTCCATCCATACTACCATCCATGAGTTGGAAACTACACCAAATGGGTGGATTCTTGATGAGTTTGGGTTTCAGCAAGGGTGTTGCTGATCCAAACCTATATTATTACATTGTTGGTGATGAGAACCTGATTTTGATGACTTATTCAGGAAGTTGTGTTGTTGTATACAATCAAGCTTTGACTTCGGATTTCGAGATAAAGGATCTGGGTATGATGCACTACTTCTTGGGACAAGAAGTATGACAGAGGACTGATGAGATTTTTCCTGAGTCAAGGAAAATATACAGTGGGGATATTAAAGAAGTCTAGTATGACTAAATACAAATCCATGCCTACGCCAATGGTGATGGATTTGAAGAAAATGAATGATGATGATTCAGAAGAGATTGATCCACAACTGATTGGATCATTGATGTATCTGGTTAACACCAGACTCGATCTATGTTATGCAGTTAATGTACTTAGCCAATTCATGAGTCAGCCGAGACAGCCTCACTGGACAATAGCAAAACATGTATTGTGATATCTACGAGACACGGTTGGATATGGCATGAGATATGCCTCCAGTGTAGACTTGAGTTTGCAGGGATATGCAGACTGGACAGAAAGTATAGTGGACCAAAAGAGCACATCCGGTTGTTGTTGGAGTTTTCCATGGTTTGCTAGTGCAAGAGAAAGCAGAGTTCTATGGCATTGAGTACCGCAAAGGCAGAATACATAGCATTGAGTGTGGCAGTCCGTGAAGCAAGTGTGGCTTCGCAAACTTCTGACAGATTTATTCAATCATGAGATGGATCCTACTACTATTCATTGTGATAACCAGAGTTGTGTGAAGCTCTCTAAGAACCCTGTGTTTCATGATAGATCGAAACACATTGAGATAAAAGATCATTATATTAGAGACAAGATGTAGAGGAAAGCAGTACACGTGCAGTACCTTCTTACACATGAGCAGATTGCAGATATCTTCACCAAACTACAGCCAAAACGAAGTTCAAGTACTTATGTGCGAGACTTGGCCTGATGGAGAATGCCTCCCTAGCTGAGAGGGAGTGTTGATGATTACAGTTGTGTGAGACATCCTCTAGGACAGAGACTGAGTGAGTCGACCTAAGAAGAGAGCCCATGAGTTGGGTGTGCCCATGAGATGGGTGTGTGGTTCCTATCTGAGACAGAACGGGAACGTTGTGTTGTCCTCCTCTATGCAGAGAGTTGAGATGATACTCCAGATGTTTCTCCTGTGTAACGTAGTGAGAAAGAAGATCTGCTGAGTTGGAGGTGCATGTGGCTAAGCATAGGTGAACGTGTGGAAGAGCCCATGAGTCGGGTGCATCGTTCTAAGACAGAGATGAAATGATGTATTAGCCTCCTCTGTGCAGAGATTCGAGATGATGTGATACTCTAGATGATTCTCATGTGTAACGCAGTGAGAAATAAGATCTGTTGAGTTGGATGTGTCTGTGGTTGAGCACAGGTGAATGTGATCCTAGTGGTTGAGCACTAGTGAGTGTGGTTCTCCTGTGAGACGCAGTGAGATAGAGATGTGGACATCCTTGTCACTGAGCACAGATGGATGTTCCCCTAGTGGTTGAGCACTAGTGGGTGTATGAGATCCCTTGCTATATTGTACAAGAGTCAGACTTACCTGTAACCTTATTTGTGATGTAAAGGGTACAGGTCGGCCCCACCATAAAGCGAAAGATAATTAATGTAAAATATAATTGATATGAAAATTATTAATTATATTTTAAGTTATTGAGTTCATCCCAGTTGTGCCAATAGACACTATTGTTGACAAGTTCAGTCTAATATAAATAAAGGTAAATTCCCCATTGAGGAATCATAACACAAGTGTGAATTTGGAAATTTCAACAAACACTTGTTCTTAGGAAAAGTGCGCACCTCTCTTGGGCGCTAGTCTTCTAGGGTTTGTAAGCACCCTCTTGTGTGCTAAATCTTTATGGTGGTGGAGGTCTTTCTCTTGAAAAAATATAGCAAAGGATTGGTTGGGTTTTCTTCCCTTGTTGAGAAGGGTTTTCGAGGATACTTCTTGTGTACTTGTGTATGGTGCTTCTTCTTGTGATCTTGGTTGCTGCAACAAATGGTTTAAGCAAAATACTAAAATGGAATGAACTTCATGCTTAAGCATAACCTATTGAAAAATCAACATATAAATGGATTTAGCATATGAAAAATAATCCATAATCTTTTCCATGAAAAAATCACCTATAATTAAATGCATTATTAGGTGATTTTTTCATGGAAAAGATTATGGATTATTTTCCATATGCTAAATCCATTTATATGTTGATTTTTCAATAGGTTAGGCTTAAGCATGAAGTTATATATATATAATGTTATTCTTAGATCCACCAAAAAGAAAGATTGTAAGAAAGTGAGGTTTAAAGAGAAATAGGGAAGAACAAATAGAAGAAAGAGTAAACTCATCACTCTACCAAAGCAATTAGATTATTATTCAACTCTCTATTTGTGCATATTTGCATTTGCGTTCATGTAGAGATACTTCCTTTACACTTGGCCAAATATTACTACAATAATGCTTCATAGAGATACACAAATGCTTCATAGAGATTTACAAATACTTTCTTCTCTTTTAAATAAATGAAAATAAGTCTTTCAAACAAATCAAAACAAAAATAGAGATTCACAAATACCATCTCTCCTCTTTTGAAGAAATAAAAATAAGCCTTCCAAAAAAATCAAAACAAAAATATATACACTAAACCCAATAACTAGTGAAAGATGAAAAAAACACTAAACATGGAGATAAACAATCCATTAAAAAAAATATAGAAGAAGAAAAATCATCAAAATCACTTGCTCATGTAATCAAATATATGAAGCATATTCATGCAAAAATAACAAGCAATCAAAAATATTGAAAGAAAGCAAAGTAGCCATGAAAGCGAAAAACAAGTAAATAGGGTGTTTCTTTCATAAATATTCTAATGGTTGTATCCGCATTTCCAACCTCGAATGGGTAATAATCCATTTAAATAATTTCTTTCAAAATTCCCTTTGATGGCCATGAGCAAAATATCATTTCAATGATCATATTCTCTTTACAATATTTTGAAGACGTAAAATCTAATTTATTATGTTTATCTCAAAGTCCATTAATTCTCCAACTTGGAATCCAAAGGTTGAAATGGCATTCCACTTTCAATATGATTGTAACTTCCACTTTTGATTACTAGGTTGAGAATTCAAGCGTCATGACCTATGCAGAAATGGACTTTAACATGTCTTAATGATACATTCCTAGGATATAATAAAAGGATATGGAGGAAATAGATACTTTTGAAAAATTATAATGCCTTGGGAAAAACATAGCCTAGTGAGTAACATAAAATGCATATACTTCCTCGAATAATTTTTAAAACTATACATTTGAAATCCTAAGTAATGCTTATAGGTCTTTAAATTTGTGGGAATTTTTATGATGATTCGAGATCAAAATTCATGACTATATGGGAAAAAGGGATTCCTTTATTTATATTTTTTCTTAGCCATATTGTGAATGTGCAAAGTAACATGGTGACCCATATTTGGAAGGTGACATCATGTATGGGTTGTTTGCTGTGAATGTGCAAAGTAGTATGGTGACCCATATTTGGAAGGTGATATCATGTATGGGTTGTTCGTTGTGAATGTGCAAAGTAGTATGGTGACCCATATTTGGAAGGTGATATTATGTATGTGATGTTTGTTGCAAAAGTTTAAATGAGATTATGGGAGTAGTACTTGGTATCATAGATGTATGTAATTACATAAATTGAGTAAAATTAACGACATTTTCTTTATGTGCACTTTTAACATATTCCTGTGATATTTTACATTAGAATTACTTAGTATTGAAAGGGGTGATGTGTCAGAGGGCTCAAAATATGGATTATTGAAAGTTAAAAGTTGTCAAAATAATGGTTCCCACTATAACTAATGTGACTAAAGTAATGGTTGTCTAATTTAATTGGTGCTTCATGTTAAATAAGTTATGAAT
This sequence comes from Picea mariana, assembly GCA_032191745.1. Lineage (NCBI taxonomy): Eukaryota > Viridiplantae > Streptophyta > Pinopsida > Pinales > Pinaceae > Picea > Picea mariana. The sequence continues at coordinate 5,458 of JASDQU010355853.1, forward strand.
GAACAGTTAATATTAAAATATTCCATAATTTTTAATTTATCAAAGAGTTATAATTACTTAATTATTTATTAAATGAATAAGATTTTAAAATTCTATACTTAAATACATTAATGTTTTACTATGCAAAGGTGCTTTTAGGGCATATTTCCTTTACTTACTTAAAATTTTAATAAAAGGGGTAATTAAATTGAAGTTAATAGAAGTGGGCCTAGGTTTTTTTTCATAAAGTTTTAGGATTATTATATCAATGTTTTTTAAATATTTAATAATAACTATTATTATGACAATCTGAGTTCTTTAAATTTTCTAATTATTTTAATTGTTGTAATTGATATGTATTAGGTGTGATCCTCATCAGGGACTAAATGACCAGGAATCTCTCTCAATTTTTGCTTTCTTTGGCCTCCAAATCAAAAACCCAACAAAGGGCCTCAAATATCTCGGCTTCATTCTCAAGGAAATTGGATTAAAAAAACAAATTGGACATGGTTGTTGGAAAAAGTAGAAAAAATAATTCTCTCTTGGTGGAAGGTTAGTGCTCCTCAAATCGATTATTGAAGCGATACCAATTTATTGGACTTCCCTTGCATGGGTCCCAAAAGGAGTACTACATAAATAAATCAATTGGCCACTCGCTTCCTTTGGGCGGGTAAAGAAGATTCCAGTCCCTTAGTCCTGGCTTCAAAGAAAATCATCCAAAATCCAAAGGTCAATGGAGGATGGGGAGTCAAAGATATTTTCTCCTTTGCAAAAGCACTAGCAGTAAAGAACTCTTGGAGTCTGGTAGATGGGTCTGGACTCTGACACGGAATAATAAAAGAAAAATACATCCCTTAGAGGTCTCTTCTAGAATGGATTTGATCTCCAATAAAATCCTCGCAGAATGGAACCACCATTTGGAAAGTAATCACTAACTCTTTTCATATAATTGGAGATTGGCTAATCTGGAAGATTGGCAATGGTTCTAAAGTATTGATTGGAAAGGACCCATGGATTGGTTGTGCTAATAATAATATCCTTCCAGAGGAGCTCATCCACTTTCTAAACCAGAGAGGCTTATTCTATTTAAACCAAATGGAGCACATAGATTATATTACATGAAATACAAGATGGCTTTCGGGAGAGGATCTAAACTTAGAAGCCAACCTGATTCCAGCTTAGAAACACTACATTCACACTCTAAATAGTTCTTTTGCCAAGCTCTCAGACCAAGAAGATCAAATCATTTGGTCTTTCAACCCTGTTGGGAAATATTCTCCCAAACTTGGATACATTTCACAACTCCAAGTAGCCAAACATTCCCCCCTGGTGGGGAAAATCCCTCTGGAAACTATGTTTTCCTCCAAATCCGAAGAACTTCATGTGACTTCTCCTACAGAGAAAGGCCCCAACTTGGGAAAATCTCCAAAAGCGATACTTCACGGGCCCAAGCAGATGCGCTCTATGCAAATTAGAAGAAGAAACTAGCTTGCATCTTTTCCTACATTTCCCTTACACAAAATCAGTTTGGAGAGAAGTTAGTAGTTCACTTGGTCCATCTTTCAATTGGAATGGTTCAACACTTTCAGACGCTCTGCAAAATTGGTTGGTTGATCATCAAAACCAAGACTACAAGGCACTCCCTCTTATTATTTGTTGGGGAATATGGTTGGCTCATAACCATGCCATTTTCGAGGACAAACATGGCTCCATCACCCATACAACCATCCAATGCCTCAAAATTTTCTCTACCTTCCCACACATAAAAAAACATCCTCTGCAGTGACAAGGGTCACTAAACCTCCATCCATCAACAAGGAATCTCCATGGGCCTTCTTTGATGGGGCTGCCCAAGTCTCTCCCTCTATAGGAGGAGCAAGGGGAGTCCTCCATATTTTTGAAAATCTCTCTTATGCCTTCTCAACCGGACTAGGCGAAGCCACAAATAATTTCAGTGAACTCATGGCCCTTTATCTCTTGCTACTTTTGGCCCTCGAGAAAAACATTAACCAATTGAATATTTATGGTGATTCAATGTTTGTCATACAAGTCATGAAAGGCTCACACTTTCAAAGATCCTACATGTTGGTTCCATTATTGGAGGAAATTAAAAGGTGCTCCGCAGAATTCACTCATATTTCATTTACTCATGTCTACATGAATCTCAATCAAAAAGTGGATCAGCTCTCAAAATATGCACTGGACTTGGACAAAGGAAGCTAGAAAATCAGGGAAGAAGGCCTGGATGGCTCCCGGGAATATTTTCACAACACTTGGAACGCTCTTTGACTGATCTACTCTTCTCAGTTGTTTTGAAGACTAAATGTATTCAGTGTAGATATAAAAGATGAAACATAGTTTTTGTTTCAACCAGATATGACTGGTCTTTTTGATGTATATTTTGATGCTATAGCCACTCTCCAGACTCTTTTTGGATCCAGTGGATCCAATTTTTGTGCAAACTGTGAAAAGCACCTGCTCTGAGCAGTTGTCCGCTGCAAATCAAACATAGAATAGGAATGACTTTGGCATATACGAATGTAATTTTATTACTACATTAATAAAATTACTGTTTTTTTTCATTGGGAAAAAATGTACTGGGTGTGAGGCATGAAGAAGCATGGCCTTAATCTTTTCAATTATTTTAATTTCCCTAATTGATATGTACTAGGTGTCGAGCTCCAACAATACTAAGGATGGTATCGAGCTCCAACAATACTAAGGATAAATACACCAAAGATTTATTGGAAACCTACTTTAATTTATCATTTGAAAATGTAACACTTAAAAAAAAATACGCAATATATGCAAATTGCAGTAAATGTACCAATTGGAATTATTGGTGATTTTAATGGTTTGGGAGGATTTCTTTATAAAAAAAATGCTCTAACCTATTTGATAAAATAATAAATTGAAAAATATTTGTAGAAGGAACAACATAGTAGCATACTTTAACAACATACTTCCTTTGATTTATTGTACCAATCATACAAGGAAAATAGAGTAAAAAAAAAACTGTTACATGTTAATTCACTTGACTCCACCAAGGGCAACCCAACCTTCTAGTTCATACTAGATCCTACCAGAATCATTCAACTAACTACAATATTTCCAATTAAGTGAAAGTAATAGCATGGATTGAATTAACAAGTTAACAAGAAAAGAAGTTACTAATCACACATTCATTATGAAATTGCAGGAAATACAATTGTAAATAAAAAAACAACAATGTGAAACATAAAAATGTTAATCTATTATTATAAAGAAAAAATAAAAAATAGGAGGTATCCAACTACACAATACAAGAGTGGGCCTTTTTCTGTTATTCACTGGACAATTCCCAACTACTTAATTCTGAATTGTATTAACAGACCATTGACACCAAAGTCCAATTTATCAAAACTGTCAAACTTTTCATTACCCACTAAAACTCGAAGATTCAAAAACATATTCATTTATACATATTGTTGTATTGAATAGCTAGGTGGTTACTTGATTCTTAGGGAAAACAACTAAATTCAAAGATGGCTAATTAATCTTAATTGTCTAGGTGCTCTTTTGTGTAAAAGAAAGAGGCAAATAAGCAGCATGTTTCCTAGAAACAAGGTCACTTGATGAAAGTGCTCAGCATGCTCTAAATACCCATCCTTATCCCGCCACTCATAAAGGGACTTATCTAGATTTGTGACGATTCCAAAATATGGCACCTTACTAGTCTATATTCTAAAGCATATGATGATGTTTTGTTCATACCATTTGTGAAATGTTATTATTATTTTGGGTCAAGTTGCAAATATTGTATGATTTGAAAAATAATTCATTTATTATCATAAAAAGAGAGAATTGTAATAATAATGTCTGTCGGAAATACTTTCCATCTGATATTGGTAAGATAGAAAACAATATTAATTGAGATGTCAACTAATAATAGTTAGATTACAAATAATATGAGTAGGATTAGCTACCAACTAATTTGATTTGAGATTGTAAATGCATTCATAGAACTATTTTGGTTATGTAGTATAGCTATGTTTAGTTGGACTGTTTCCAATTAATATTGTTAGATCATATTTTCATTCTAAGTAGTTATGGAACTTGTTGTAATAGTCTCTCTTAAAAATGAGACAACTTAAATGTTGAAGTTGGAGACATGAGACAAGAGATGAAGATGCATGAAGCAAGGAGTCTCAAGACAAGAAGAGAGGAACAAGAAATAGATGAAGATGCATGAAGCAAGGAGTCTCAAGACAAGAAGAGAGGAACAAGAAATAGTAGATTCCAAGAAGATTGTATTGAAGACCCATTGTGAATATTAATATTGATTATTTTTCTCATATTCTCTTTCTATTTTCGTGATTTAATATTAATCTTTTTATTTCAGTATTTTTAATATTCTAACATAATGTAATTTAGGAACTAGTAATGGCATGGATATATCCTTCATATGCAACAAGGAAGGGTCATCTTGCTTGCATAAGAAGGGTCATCTTGCTTGCATAAGAAGGAAAGATCCATGACCCATTAGAGTACAAGTAGAATAGATGCATTTCAATTATGTTCTGTTTTGTTGTGTTATTTTAATTCATATATTTCAATATCTACAAGCTTGTTTACTTTCTTGCTTGTTTATTTTCGTGATCTAATATTAATCTTTTCATTTCCGTGCTTTTAATATTCTAGCATAATGTAATTTAGGAACTAGTAATGGCATGGATATATCCTTCATATGCAACAAGGAAGGGTCATCTTGCTTGCATAAGAAGGAAAGATCCATGACCCATTAGAGTACAAGTAGAATAGATGCATTTCAATTATGTTCTGTTTTATTGTGTTATTTTAATTTATATATTTCAATATCTACAAACTTGTTTACTTTCTTGCAAGTGTGGTGTGTTTAATTTTCAGTAATTTCATTTCCTTTCTTAGAAACATTATAGAAACCAATTGTGAAGAGACCTAAAGCCTGCATATACAATTCAAAGCACAGTATCTTACAAGACTTCTGTTTCTCGAGTTGACATATTAAATGTACAATTATTTTAACCATTATTCCTGCAATAAGAGGGGCATTTAAAATAAATGTCATTTTTGGTGTTGAAGCTGGGAAGATATTAAAGGCACAGTAGATTCTTTGCACTGATTTAGAAAAAACACAACCGAGCTAACTGAACCCTTCGGCACTATGATGACGAGTAATGGATACGGCGAATTCCTTGAAACACGAATGGGTCTGACTGAAAACCGATTCTGATCCCTTCTCAGGTTCAAAAGCCTACTACCAATTCCAAGCCGGGGGGCATTATTAGATAAACTTATTATAAGTTTATCTAATAATGCCCCCATGGTGAGTAGATCAACAAGAGAAATTATCAAGAACCTCTCCATTGGATGTCATATTTAGTGTGCATTAATTATGTCATTGTAGGTTGTGTGAATTGACAAAGAAATCAACCAATGGGTGTATCAAGAACTCGAAATACTAACTAAATTGCAGGAAAATTAGTAAAAGTGGAGAGCTTCATCTAGTTATCAAAAATCTAGTTGAAGACCATTGCTTTTGGAGAAGAAAAGGAAAACACAGAGCAACGGTCTTCCCCTGCCCAGACTAAACGAAAGATACCAATTGACAAAGGATGATAAATAAGGAATTTGCTTGGAGGTTCGAAGATAATCTTGACAATCATAACTTAGAGGTATGCCTCAAGATCCATTGCATTTATTTTCAATTTTTTTTACTCAAAACTGAGAAATTTGTATTATATAAACACTGTACAAAGGAAACAACAAATTACATACAGAGTAAAAATGTTCCCATAGGGTTAGAAGTTCTCATTTATACATAGAGAGTAAAAATGTTCCCATAGGGTTAGAAGTTCTAGAAATGAGGCTAGACTGTGTTGGGATTGAGAATTACATTGTTTCACAAAAAAATTACAGTCGTTCCATTCAAAAATTCTAACATGATAGATCTTAGATATTATTTTCGGGATTAACTGCGTAGTGTAAGTCATTTATCTATGACCCATATTCATGAGTATTAGTCGCAACTGACCAATAATTCTCATGATTTGAATAGTCCACTTAGCACTCATTGCATCGGGTGATGCTAACAGGGGTGAAGAAATGGGATTGAAACCAACGAAATGAATCGCATAGCATCAATCATCACTTCCGGGGCTTGCACCCGGTAACCAGGACTTCTCAGGTGGTCACCCATCCCAAGACGCCTCTGGCTCAAGTGAATAGTCCACTTAGCACTCATTGCATCGGGTGATGCTCACACGGGTGAAGAAATGGGATTGAAACCAACGAAATGAATCGCATAGCATCAATCATCACTTCCGGGGCTTGCACCCGGTAACCAAGACTTCCCAAGTTAAAAAAACTCGTAAACAACACCAAAATTGGAAGTTCATGTAAACTGAAACTTAAGGGAGAACCTGTTATGTTGCTCTGCGTCCTCCATTTCTTCATCTCGTTCCTGCGGTACTGCAACATTGAGGTCAAGGAGCAATTGTGGCCTTGGGATAGAATTCGTTGATTCAGAGCCTGC
>JASDQU010355854.1:0-11989 GCA_032191745.1 Picea mariana
GATATAAGTCAAATTTTAGAGGTAATAAGAAGATAAGAAGGCCGGATTTCAAGGGAGGATGAAGTCTTTTGGTGATGTGTTCTAAGGTATGTTATTTTCATGCCATCTTACCATTTTTGCTATAATTTTTTTTTCTAGAACGATTCAGATGGTGAAATTGCTATGGTATTGAGAAGACATATCAAGGTACCTTTGGTAAAAATTTCAACTCTTGATTCGCTATAATTATGGAGATACACTCTATGGAAGATAGGGTTTATGACCAGTCCTGAAGCTAGTCAATAAACAGGTGTTCCGAGTAAAACAATCATAACTTATTCATACATAATCAAAATGAAGTGGGACCACTTCCATTAGAAATAGTACGGATTTTAGTTTCTTTTGTGCGAGCTTCAGAATTGGATGTTAAATATTGAGCGCGAGGCATGCTGTACAAGTTGGGTCTTCTGAACGGACCAGAATTGAATAAAGTCTACCATTATTTCTATAATGTATTTTTGGGGAGGATTCAAGGAGTGAAAATTGGAGGAGTTTCAGAGAATACATTGAGTAATATTATCAACAGGTTTAGAGTACTCCAAGAATTGAAGAATTGCATAAATTGAAGAAGTCTCAGGAAGCATTATCAGGTTCTATGTGAAGATGGGTTGATGGTGATGATTTAATGTAAAGTTTTATTATCTATCATATATTCTTGGGTGGAAGGAAGGGGCAAGGATGGAGAGTTCAAATCTCTCTTGATATTGGAGGATTGTATCTTCCTCTTGGAGGTTTATCCCTCCCTCTACATTTGGAAGCTATAGCTACCTTTGGAAGTCATTACTTCCCTTGAACAATAAACTATTGATTATTTCTCATATATTGTGCATGGTGTATTATGGTGTATTGGTGTAACTCTTATACTATTGTTCATTACTCATTGGATATAGTTGAATAGTTTAAGTATAAGTTGAAAAAGGTTTTAAATTGTACTTGATACTGATTCACCCCCCTCTAAGTATCAACAGTGGACACCATTCCTTCCCTGGTCATCAAACTAGTAAGCCCTACAGTGGTGGAGGAGCAGGAGCCAAACCCTGCAACAAAACCAATGCAAATCAACCCATAGAACACAATAGAAGAGGAAAACTCAATGCAACAACTCAACGTGGAAACAATCTAGCCAACAAATGAAGAAGATGAGGAAAGTACTAAATCTGATGAGCTGATGGTTCAATCTGGCACATAGCTAACCTAGCAATAAAAAATACAAGTTGAAGAGATCACGAAACAAAAAGAGTCTGGAGCAAAAGAGGAAGAGGAAGATAAAATGCACCAGGAGGCAGGGACCTCGAGAGCTCCAACAAAGGGAAAAGGGAAACAAACAATCCAGAGGTCACCGTGCAAGCAATCAGAGGTGACCCTTGTGCTAGCATGCATACCAACAAGAGTACATATTTTAACAGATTTGCTAGGATGTGTAGATAAACTGTGCTATGCAGACCATGATGTAAAAGAGAGAGACAAGTTTCTGGAATTTGACCCACAAGTATATATGGCGAGTAGAAGGGTTAGTGCGATAGGAGTACCAATACTAGAACCCAAGCAGTGGATAACAGGTTTATATAACTCAGGAACAATGAACCTGCTAGAGATCCCTTATTTTGGAAGGGGTAAGGACGTAAATAAACGCATCAAGAAATTATTGGAAGTAGTGCATGGAGGAATTTTGTGGCTGGATAGGCCAGTATCAATTGACATCGAGCTAATTGCAAAAATAACAGGTCTTCCCACAAATGGTGAAAAACTTGTGTAGTTTCTGGATGACAAAGCCAAGGAGAAATCCTTGGTAGAGGAAATGAAGCAAACCTATGGAACAAAGAGAGGATCCAAGGGGGTATTTATAAACATAATCAGTGAACCCATGAGGATGTTAGCAACAAATATTATGGAATGTAAGTTGCTAAGGAACTGTCGCAAATAAGAGGCACACGCAGGGGTGATAGCAACAACTACACAATGTGCAAAAGGGACTGTACTTAGCTGGAGTCCATACTTGTTAAATTTATTTCTGGATGATTGCAAATATGCTCGGGACTTAAGCACATAGTTAAACTATTTGTGGTTACTCATACTAATTTCATTAGTGGGATGAAAGCACCCCAAATATAGCATATTCCTTCAGAGAATCGAAAAGTAATGTGCAACACATTATGAAACATTAAGGCACACAACTGTTTCAAGAGAAATAAATACAAAATCCGGTATATTTGTGACATATCTTGAAGAAATACAGGAAAAGGTGACCTAAAGTTGGAGGATCCCATCGGAGGTGGTGGAGGAATATAGGAAGATAGACAACTTCAAAGCATCAAGGCACAATCTATGGATCCAGGAAAAAAGGGATCTAGAGAAGGAGTGGATGCAGATGATATACTATGTCACAACAGAGGAAGTGAAATGGGACATGAAAGACTGGAAGGAGGAATGGAAGGTTCTAGTGGAGCCAAAAAACGACAAGCAACAATCAAAAGTGGGCTCCTCATAGAAGAAGAGTATCCCAACAAGAAATACAAGAAAATAAGAATTGCACACGAAGCAAATAGGGGGGAGTGCATCAACAAGAATACTTAGACAGAAAAAGGATATCCCCGAGCCTGTAACACAACAAAAGAACCACGTAGGTTCCACTAATGGAGGGACACATAGGGAAGATAACGTCCCTGTGCAGGAGGGATAAGCAGGAGGGGACATACTAGGGGCATATACCTCAATCACAACAAAGAAAACACAGTCAAGGACACTTAAGAGAACTATTTTATAGTCAAGTGGAGCGCACAAGAAAATGAAGGTGCACAACGAGATCCCCGAGTATACAATAACATAAGATGATGCAAAACTAGTCGCATAAAGAGTATAGGACCGCATAGTAGAAGCATATGAAGATGCAAAAAAACAAAGAGAGAATATAATGCAAGAGATGATATAGGTCAAGAAGGTCTTGAAGAAGATATAGTTCACCAAGTGGCAACACAAAGTAAAAACAAAGAAACAACAAACAACACAATAATAGGACATGACAACCCACGGTGAGGAGGAAACAACACAGATAATGGTAGTGGGAAGTGAAAACTTTAGCATTACTAAATACATGTTGCGAATGGATGAAGACATGGTGTAGAAGTGGGTCAAGGATGTAGAAAATATGGAATTGGTATTGGCTAAGATACAAACAAAAGCGTTATATAGGTTACAGATCATTGTTGCATAGGAGGTACAATCGATAGCTAGGACAGATGCGAAAAATTTGGAGACAATCAAGGTAGAGAAAGAGGTGATAGAGACAATCCTCAAAGAAGTGTAGATTGAACATGAGGAGGAAAAACAATGCGCACACAAACTGGAGAAAAGACTTGAGGAAGTCTTCCAGACGATCCGAGACAGTGCACTAGTAGGAGAAATCAACGTAGAAGAAAAGATAAAGAGGATAGTGTAGACGATGGATGGGTATAAACAAGAGATAGTAGAGTTGGTTGGGAAGTTGACACCAACTACCCCTCCAAAAGTCTGATAAAATAGGAGAGATATACAAAAGAAGTAAAAGAAGTAGCATAGATCTACAAAAGGACTGCGTAGATCTGAACGAGCCTGGAAAAAGACGAAGGGATCTAGTAGTTGGATCATAGGGAAGAAAAGATGAATGTCGCAGCCCAAGATTTGAAGCAGAGACAAAAGAAAATAAGTATTTCAGATAGGCTAAAAAGCGTGCAGGAGATGAAAAATATGCAAGCAGATCTAAAGAAAATCCAAGGGGAAAGGGAGACAAGACGGGATCAACTAGAGCCCCTATAGGAGCAAGCAAAGAAGATGATAGCAGAATTAGAGATAGAGAAAGGTGGATTGGAATAGGCACACTCAAAGAGTATAAAATTACTAAAGGAGCACATAACAATGTAGGTGGTGGAGACCTTGACAGAAAAGAATGTGCAGGCTAAGACAAAAGTGGATGTACTCATAAAAAAGTTCTCATTCTTGGAGAAATCTTTGGAGGAGGCACACACTTCCTGAGTGGCTCGGGAAGAGCTACAAATTAGTTTTGGGGGCTTGTTGGAGTAGGATAGAGATTCATAGTAGTAAACGAGACTAAGAGTTAAGGAATGGACCAAAGGAAACAACGCACGCCAAGAAATAAGGAAAAACAGTGTGACAGAGGGAAAATGAAGCAACACGCCAGGAAGTAAGGAAGATCAACGCATAGTCAAAGCAAAGAATGGTTGGATCGAAGACCAACTGCATGAAAGGCGATTAGAAAGTGGACATGTTGGGTCCACTTCGAATTAGGGTTTAAAGTCATGATGTAAGGGTTTTTACCCACGTTTTGGTATAAATAGAGGATGTATGAAGTATATAGGAGTTTCTTAAAACTCATGTGTGAAGAACCTATTTTTGGAGAACTTTTGAGTCTTGAGTCGTAGTGCTAGTTGTTGGGTTGTTGGCTAAGAGCTGTGGAGCTCGATTTGTAGCAGTTTTGGAGAATCTTGAACTATAATTGAGGATCAAGTCGCAAGATGTGGAGCTTGGTGTGACGCTAGTCAACCTCGGCACCATTAACAAACCATGATGTTCGAGAACTAAGGTAAAACTATACCACGACTTTCCAATGCCATGAAATTCATATGTAAGCCCCATTGGCACATATAGAACCCCTGTGCAACTTCTGTTGAAGGCATTTATGAAGGTTCAGATCAACTATGTATTACTATTCAATGTCTATCACATTCTAGCGCTCATGTTCGTGCACTTAGTACATCTGTTCTATTTGATATCTTTCAAATAGAACCTTTCAGTTCCAGGTAGTGCAGGGATTTTCCAGAACACAATTCTGAATATTTATATTATGGAAGAGACTACATTGATAAACATGATGGATAGAACAAAGGCCCGTGTTGAGCACGATTTTAGAGTGACACGACCATCCTTGATTGATTGAGGCTGTGTATATGCAATTGATCATATTAGAGGTGCTAGCAAGATGAGACATAAATGGTACAAAGGTAGAGAACTACGAAAGAAAATGGACATTTTCACATGCTTTACCGCTTGAATTGGTTACTTCATTGCATCTACTTGCAGAATGCCTAAAAAACACTCCGACCTGCGCCGACAGACTATTTGTCGTTCACATATTAATTACATACATCAATTCCTGCATTTTTCATGCATACCAGGTTCGGTTAGAGTATTACCACGCCGAGGAATTAGCTAGCAGTTGCTTATGGAGGAGCTTAGGAAAGCTTAATGAAGAGAAGTGAGGGAAGTTCGGAATATGGAGGACATACAAATACAGAAGCATCACTTGCCTTAAAATAAGTACACTCTCAGGTATTGTGATACAACACGATGTTTACACAATATAGACATATAATCAAAACGACAAAGTACCATGTTTTAAGTAGATATTTAATTAAGTTTCTCGTGTTGGTGGATGTCAAGCTACATGAAGCTGTTTTAATAATTATTATATAACAAAATGTAATCTTTTTGAAAGGTTTTTAAATATTAACTATAGTTTCATTTGAGTTATATTGGATGTTTGGAAAAATCTTTGTGGTTGTGTAAATAAGGTGTATTATTTCTTATCCATTAGTTATTTAGTTGTACTATCCATGTATTATTTGGCTCTTATCCATTTTCATAGGTGGCTCTACCTTTAGAATAAGATATTGGAGAATAAAATATGTTCAAAGTTTTAGTATGGTGTTATATCTGTGCAAAGAAGGTCCAAGAGACCTCATTCCCCGGTTGATTCATATCGTAGTTATTTCTCACACAATTATTTAGCTGCAGTTCATGAATATTGCATCACGGTAGCAGGTCATTAGTGTCAAACCTTGGAGGTTCTGTGGCTTCTTCTCTCTGGTAGTAACAGTTATGGCATGATCAATTCACCACATTTATTGGGTTCCCACGGATCCTTCTAGAGGTGAAGTCCGGGAGGCGGGAAGGGAAGACAATCGAGTTCTCTCGGCCATGAGTGATGTCCAAGGTTTATGTACTGTTAGTGTGCAAAGTTTTGTTGTCTATAAAGAGGAGTTTGTGTTAAATTCCGACTATTATCTCTTTTGTTTTCTTGATATCGTTTTGGTTGTGAATCTTTGTTAGCCTTACAAACTTCAAAAACCATGTTACTGAGTAATACTTCACTTCAGACTTCTTTAATGGGTCCACTAAACACCAATATCCTAAGTGCTTTTTTAGGCCAACGTGTTCACAAACCTTTGGCTTTCATTTTATGTGATCATATTGCAAGATAAAAGAGTTTTAGATAATCATTGAAGTTGATTTGCTTAATTTTCTACCATTTACGATTAATAACTTTTAAAATTAATAATGATTGTTAATGTTAATGGTTATTGGGGTTAAGGTTAGAACAAGATTAAAGTTAAGGTTATTTCTATTAAAGTTAGGGTTAGGGTTAGTAATAATACATTTATTAATAGAGTTAGGGCTATTTTTATTAAATTTAGGGTTAGGGTTATTAATAATATATTAATTAACACTATTAGGGTTGTTAAGGTTAAAGTAATTGTATTAATTAATAATACTTAATTATTAATGGGGTTAGAGTTATTAATAATACATTATTACAGTAAAAAGTGGTTAATATTATAGTATATTATTAATACTAAGGGTTAATTTTCTATGGAAAAAAATTATGGGTTAATTTAATATCAACACTAATAATATTAAGGGGTTGGCTAAAAGTTCTACCTTTTGGGTTTTTTGGCCTAAATCGGAGGATGTAAATTTGGACAAAATCATTATTTTTGTTGTTTAAATTGCATTTATGAATGGATTCATCTGAAAAACCCCTCAATACTCAGATTATACAAACTTAGCCACTCAAATCTGCCGATCCAACCATTCATCATCGGATTTAGACAAAATCAAAAGAAAAAGTTGTCAAAAAAACAACGAAAAAATAGAACGTTTAGACTATTACTAATATTAATGATTATTAATAATATTAATGGCTAGTAATAATCGATCATAAATAATATAGTTGTTATTAATATAAAAAAGTATTAGTTATTATTATTAGTTAATAATACTAATAATAACTAATAATATTTTATTAATTGATTATTATTAATAATAACTAATAGTAATTCATAATATTATTAATAAAGTATTATAAATACTTTATTGTTATTATACATAATACATTAATAATTATTAATTAATTGTAATAAATATATATATATATATTAATTATTATTAATATACTATTTAACTATATTATATAAATTACACTTTTATACTAGGGATACTTGGGTACTTTAGGTATGTATGTATATATACATATATATCTTTTATACAATAATTAATAATTAAACATGTCAACAATAATGTATTATTAATATATTGAAGTCAATGGTTATTAGAATTAAGGTTAGAGTTATTTGTACTAGAGTTTATTTTATAATAAAAAAAAAATAATTACAAAACACACTATAAATAAAACATAGTTGCAAGAAAATTACTCAGTACATTTTTAGCATATTTGAAACTAGTTATAGAGACCTTGGGAATTAGTAGGAAACTTCCCCAATTTTCTTTTTGGGAACTTCAACATCAAACAAATGGAATTTTGAGAAGGAGTTTCCAAAATAGAGAGTTTTGAATTAAAATGATATTAAATTAAAATGTAAATATTTATTCCATTATTACAAATACATAATTTATTACAAATATTTTCATTATATTTATTTAAAATATCACTATAAAACAAACACTAAACTACATTAAATATTATTTTAAAAATTATGTAAGTAAAAAAACCTCACTTTATAGCCGTGGATATGAATTTTTTTTAATGCATGTATGTTTTCCTTCCGGACTAGACTAAACATGAAAGTATAATAAATCAATACTCTATCCAAGGAAATCATTTGCTCCAGTTTGTTATTGCTATCAACCAACCATAGCATTGGATTTTATTGTATTTTCATATTACAAGACTAGTACCATTTAGTTTTTTCAAATCACAATAAGAATTATGCTTCAAATTTAAAAAGATGTTTGAAATTTATATATGTAAAGTTTAATTTTAAAAAGATGTTAAAATTTTGTATATGTATTTTCAATTTTGTTTCTCTTTTTCTAATCAAATCTTTATAGATATTAAAGTTTCAATATTGTGTTTAATATATTCATATAATTATTAGTACAAATTAAATTAGTAATTTGGATATTGTAATTGTTTCATTAGAAACAACTTCATCCTAGATTAAGGTTGTCCTGGATTGACCTTCAATTTTATTGAAAAAAAAAATTGAAATGTATCAATATCTCTATACATTGTAATCTAAAATATTTTCTGTAAACAAAAAAAACAAATAAACAAACAAACAAACAAACTATTGTTCTTTAAATAATAAAACTAGCAAAACCACATTATAAAAGTGGTTGACATAATGAGATGGACAACATTAATTTGAAAAGATGAAAAATAATGGACCTATCAACTTATATCAAGCACTTTATAATGTAGTTATACTAGTTTAAAATCCTTAACATCAACACGCATGGCCAATCTTGGAGTATGGACACATTCTCTTGGGTGCATCTCCTTCGATATGAAAGCAATTTCAACAACAATGCGTACCACCACCCATCCAAGAATACCTCATTTTTGTTGTGCTATATTTATTTTCTTAGCTATGAAACTGCATTTGTAACAACCACTGGAAGATGTTGGGTGACTTCCAATCTATCAGCATCTGTTTAATATGTTATGTATCATTCTTTCATAAATGTTCGTATCACCAACTCCCACAACAAGAGTCCACTAGCACTGGTTCTCATGAAGTCTTGGTCGAATTGCTCGTAGAAAGCTTCTAATGCGTTGAGCAAGTTTCCTTTTAAGACCCCAAAATACATGAATCATCATTTGAAAGTTCTAAAATCACGTTTTCTAGAATCTCACTTCCAAAGAATTGTTTTGCAAATTGTATTGCAACACTCTCCATAATATGTTGTAATCTCCTCAACTGTTCCAATGATACGCTTTTCATTTTTTCCCATTCTTTTAACGTGTGATGTTACTAGGGGATACATAAAGGTGTAGTATAGACCAAAATATTCATAATGCTCATTATGAGGTAATTTACCTTTAAGATCAAAACCTACAGTAATCTCTGAATTATAAGGTAATTTACCTTCAAGATCAACATCTATAGTAATCATTTAATTTTTAAATGATCTCTAAATAAGGGATTTAGTTAAACTAGCATGGATACAGTCAAAATATGCGAACCAAACATACGATGAGGTTACGCTCACTTCTTTATTATTCAATGAAGATGGATTACATCCTTATATAGAAAAAGACTCTACTGAGTTGGTTACATGCAAACTAAAGACAACTAGACTCTCAACTATGAATTGACTCTTAACACGCCTACAACTAACTCTCACAACTAAAGCTTATAACTGGTGCTTACAACTAGCGTTTACTCCATTATTTCCAAGTCTCCCCCTTAATGGAGAATGGATTGACTTCTACACCTAACATCTCCCTAAACAACTCAAACTTAATCTTTCCAAGAGACTTAGTGAAAATATCAGTAACATTTTCACTAGTATTACAATACACATGAGTTATTTCATTTGACTACAACTTTTCTCTAACAAAATGATACTGAGATTCAACATGCTTTGTCCTTGCATGAAAAATTGAATTCTTCGCAATATTGATTGAACTTTGATTATCACATCTGATCATCATAGGTTCCTTTCATTTTTCTCCAACATCTTGAAGAAGCCTTCTTAACCAAACAACTTCACAAGTTGTTGCACACAAGGCTTTATATTCTGCTTCAGTAGAAGACAAAGATACAGTAGGCTGCTTTTTACTACTCCATGGAACAACCTCTGATCTAATGCTGAATGCATATCCAGTGGTTGATCTTCAATCATCCAGATTGCCAGCCCAATCAGAATCTGAATAACCTGTCAAATCAACATCAGACGCATCAATATATTTAATATCATAATCAAATGTACCTTTTAGATACCTGAGTACTGCCTTTGCTACATTCCAATGGCTTTCATGAGGCTTCGCCATGAACTGATTTAACACACTCACATAATATGAAATATCAGGTCTGGTTGTGGTGAGATAATTCAATATGTCTATACATAGTGCCATTCACCTCCTTCGAACCATCATCACAAGAAAGTTTCACATTCTGCTGCATGGGAACAATAGAAGACTTACACTAATCCATTTTAAATCTTCTAAGTATTTCTCTGATATACTTACTCTAACAAACAAAATTTTGGCTTGCATTTATCCAAACTTCAAGACCTAGGCAGTAATGTAACTCACCAAGATCTTTCATTTCAAATACCTTTGATAACTGCTCTTTGATTTCATCAATTAACTTCTCTGCATTTTCTGTAATTATTAAATCATCAACATATAATAAAATCAATACTATATACCCCTGTTCATCAAATTTGGTATACAGATTTGGATCACTTTTGCTCCTCATAAAACCCTGTTGAAGAAAGAAAGAGTCTATCTTTTCATACCATGACCTAGGTGCCTGTTTTAGTCCATACAATGCTTTCTTTAACTTACACACTAAGTGTTCTTGCCCCTTTTCAACAAACCCTTCAGGTTGAGTAAGGTAAACCTCTTCCTTTAACTCACCATTCAAAAATGCAGATTTAACATTTAACTGATGCAACTTCCAATGGTACTTTGTAGCTAAAGCAATTAACATTCTGATAGTATTCAATTTAGCTACTGGTGCAAATTTTTTAGCATAATCAATACCTTCTGTTTGTAAATACCCCTTTGCCACCAGTCTAGCCTTATACTTATCTATACTACCATCTGATTTAAACTTGGGTTTGTATATCCATTTTCATCCAATGGGCTTCTTATGTTTAGGCAATTCAGTCAATTTCCAAGTATTGTTTTTCANTCTTCCTCCATTGCATTTCTCCATTCATCATATTCATTAGCTTCATCAAAACTCATGGGTTCTATGACATTTGAAATGCTACTCATTAGGGCATAGTCTTTATACCTCTCAGGAAGCCGAATCTGTCTTGAAGATCTTCTCTACTGATTATCTTCCTCCCCACTTTGTGAAGATCTGGTTTCACCTCTAGGTGAACTGTGATTGCTTGAATTGTCCATATCACTGAGTTCTTCTTGTTGCTGTTGCTGCTGTCGCTACGGGGATGGTTGTTGTTGTGTGGGCTGCTGCTGCTGCTTTTCTTTAACTCCTTCATCAAGAAGTCTCTGTCATTCCTCATGACTGTTTTCATCATAATTTCTTGCTTCCTGCTCATGGAAAAGTACATCTCTACTTGCAAATACTTTGTGAGTAGCAGGATCAAATAGTTTGTATGCTTTAAATTCAAAACAATACCCAATGAAAATACATTTAATGGCTTTAGCATCCAATTTCCTCCTATTCTCCTTTGGAATATGAGCAAAAGCCTTACACCCAAATACTTTCAAATTATGAACTGGAGGTTTGGAACCATTCAAGGCTTCGAAAGGAGTAACATTATCAAGACACCTTGTTGGACTTCTATTCTTTAAATAAACTACAGTATTTATGGCTTCAACCCAAAATGCATTTGAGAGATTCTTACCTTTCATCATACTGTGTGCACACTCTACCAGAGTTCTATTTTTCCTTTCAACGACTCTGTTTTGTTGTTGAGTGTGAGGTACTGTAAACGCCTATACTATTCCATTATCTTTGCAATATTTGTTGAAGTCCCCTGATTTATACTCTCCCCCTTGATCTGAACGAAGGATTTTGATGGATTTTCCTGTCTTCTTTTCCACCATGGTTCTGAATTCCTTAAAGTACTCGAAAACATCACTTTTTCATCTAAGGAAGTTAACCCATGTGTATCTCGTGCAATCATCAATAAATAACAGAAAGTAAAATGCACCTCCTAAAGACCTAGTCTGCAT
>JASDQU010355855.1:0-11989 GCA_032191745.1 Picea mariana
ATCCCTTCATTTGCTGGATAATAATAAAGGAAGGACCTGGCAATTTCTCTGGTGGACGTAGCCCACACTGGGTGAACCACGTAAATCTGTGTCTCTCTTGTATTGTGTGTCTTCTGTGTTTTCTTGTTTCTGCATTTGTTTTATTTTATTGCTCCACGGTCCTGTTTTTCTAACAGGGATGGTATGACATACTCTTCTGATGGCGAATTTGGAATTCTTCGGTTAAAATTTCTGTGGTATTATTAATGAAGTGTGTCCCTTGATCACTCATCAATTTTATTTGACATCTAAATAGAGTTACTATATTCTCGAACAAAAAGTGCACAACAGTTTCTGCGTTGCAATCCATAACTGGCGTGACTTCTACCCATCGAGCCAAATATTTTGTTTTTGTAATGATGTACCTAGCCCCTGATCTCCTTATTGCTAGGTTGATTAGTCGAATGAAGTCTATGGTCCACTTATAAAAAACCTATAATGTAACTTGTGGATTCAATGGCATCTCGTCCCTTCTCGAGGGATTTCTAACCCTTTGACAAACATCACATGTCTTATAGTATACCTTTGCATATTTATGGAGTGTAGGCCACCATAGTCTTGCGTTTAAGATATTCTGTGGAGTGGATTTACCTGCATAATTTCCTCCTACTATCCCATTGTATGGTTCTGCCAATATAATTGGTCTTTCGTGTTCTACCACACAATGTCGCAATATTCCATCTGCGCCCAATTTATATAAGCTTCCTGCAATTAATTGGTAGTTTGCAGCCTTTACTACAAACTTTTTTTTCTATGCAACTTTCATGTCTGAGGGGGTCATCCCTATGCTTAAGAATTTTACAATGTTTGCAAAATAATTGTCCACAATCTTAACCAAAAATAATTGTGCATCTGGAAAGCTACATCCAGGTTTCCTTCCTCTTCTCCCAAGAGTATGCGGGATAAGTGATCTAGTCCTGCATTGATTTTACCTAGTTTTACTACTATTTCAAAGTCATATTTCTAGAACAACATGAGCCATCTGCAAATCCTTCCCCCAACACTGGCTTGTTGACCAAATATCTCAATGTAGAATGGTTTTTGTACATATTAAAGTGTTATCCTAGTAATTAGTGTCTGAACTTATGTAGCACATATACCATATCCAATCCCTCACGTTCTGTTGTGGTATAGTTTTTTTTCTACTATTGACAATTTCCTTCTTGCAAAAACAATCTTTGCAGGATCAACAATTAAGCCTTATTTGCATACCACGTGTCGCAATAATATTTCGAACGGTGCGCAAAAAATACACTTCTTTAGGTTTAAGGATATCTAATGTTGTCTACACTTATCCAACATAAATCTTAGCAATTTAACATGATCCCGTAACAAGCTAAATACAGTCCAATCATCCAAGTAGACTTCGAGAAACTTATGAATAAACTCCTTAAACATTGTGACAACTACTCTTGAAAATACTGCAAGTGCATTCTTTAACTCAAACAACATCACTCTGTATTGAAAAACTTCCCCATTATGTCGTGAATGTAGTCTCATGTCTATCTTCCTTGGCAATTCTTATCTGATGGTAGCCTGAGAAACCATCTGTGAACGAATAGGATTATTTTCTACCTACGTTTTCAAGTACTTCATCTGTAAATGGTGTTGGGAATGGATCATGCATGCATGCATCATTCAGTTTCCTCAAGTCGACGCAGATTCTTATACCCCTTGTTTTCTTGTCCTACACCACCATGGAACTTATCCATTTTGATTCCTCAATCGGTTTGATGACTCTTTCTTTTAACATGCAGTTTATTTCCTCCTTTACATTTTCTTTATGTCTTGGGTTCAATCTGTAGGGTCTCTGTTTCACTGGTTTAACACCTAGTTTTAGTGGGCTTTTCATCTCCCCTAGCTCGCCCGCTATCCCTTTCATATCTAAGAATGTAGTTGGGAATATGTCTTGGTATTCACTTAGTATATCTACTATCTTTTCTATGGTTTCGTCATCCCAACAATCTCCTATCTGTGCTAACTTAGGGTTTTCCTCTGTCCCATTATTGACTTTTCGTGTCTTGACTGGTAAAGTGAAGATTGTGGATTCCATCTCTAGGCTCTCTACTGTTTGTTCCCCCTCTTTTTCGAGTACTTGGTTATTGTAGGGATATTCGTCATCCTAATCATCTAGTGTCACATTGTAACATTCCAACAACTTGTGAACCATCATAGAGACATTGTGCATACTGCATATAGATATTACTTCCATTGATTCTTCTTCGATGAAGATTTTATGTTTAATCGCCTGTAACGTTGTACTTATTAGGGGTGACTCATTCTGAAAGGTAAATGTTAACTAGAATCTTTGATTTATGTAATCCCAGTCTGTTGTTTCTCTGTGCATCTCCAATTCTAGGTACCAATTCTTTGGGATGGTGTCAAGGGTATGTATGAACCTGTGTGTCCATTCTTTCCTTGGTATTGAATTTCATGATTTTTCATAGTGTGCAACATGATCTATTGGGTTTCCATCCCCGATATAATTCTACATCATTTCTCCTACATGAGTATTGAATCTCATTTGTATTAGTCTCCTACATTGTTGTCATTATTCTATGTTTTCTTTGTGTGTCACCCACCATTTGGATGGGGTGGCCTTCAATACAATGTCCAGTGCTAGTAGCCTCTATTGTTCTGGTACCTGTGCTTCAAATGTATGTACCAATGTTGTTATATCTTTCAACCTGTCATACTTAGGTGGGTCACATAGTTCTATTCCAATCCAACGTACTAATTTGATCATGTGTGCACATCGTCGTGCTGAGACTTCATGCATCCTCTGCTGCCAATTTTTCAGACTTGCTTATGAGTTTGATGTAAATGAATTGATGTTAACCCCACCATATAAGGTGGGGTTAACATAGTCGTCCACCCTCACAATCATGTTATAAAAGTTGTCAATTTCATCTCCCTTCGTTGGTTTTATGTACCTCCTTCCTTCTTTTGGGTCTAATGGCGCAATAACTTTCAACTCTCCTACTCTAAATATCATCTCTCCACTTTTTAGTATGATAATGGCTTGATTATCGAAGGCCCATTATAGTCCCATTAATGTTGGGTATGGTTAGTTGTCATCCACAATTTCGATAACTTCAAAATCTACGACATTGCACACTCCATCTATATTTATAGCTATTCTTGTTAAGAGACCAATAGGTACTATTTTGTACCAGTTTTCCAATCTCAATTGAATGGGTGACCAAAATAACTTGGGTTTCCCCATCATTTCCCATGTCTCCTTAGGTAACACGTTCACATCGGATCCCAAGTCTAAGATCACATTGTCTATGTTGTATTCGCCAATCTGCGCACTGAACCTGAACTCACCATTGGTTCTTTTCTTGTGCAGTAGATGGTTCACTACTTTCTTTTCAATATGTTGACTATAATTTTGGTCAACAATACTTAGCCGACAAAGCATTTCCAGGCTCCCCCTCGAATCACAGTACTTGCGCAAAGTTTGACACACTCTCATTAAGTGCCCAAAATTGAAAAATGGTGTCAGGTTTCCATGTCACGTCACGAGATCAATGATCCTTGGCCTTCCATATACTAGAAATGTTCTGACTTGGCCCTTCAATTCCACTTGAAGGATATAAATGGGCCAAATCTGAGCTATGCAAAAGAGGAGAAAGAATTCAACTTTGAAAGAAAAGTTACTCTAGAGAAATTATTCACTTCACATTGAGTCTGCATCCCTTTTTCCTTTAAGTCTGAACACATTGTTCAACCCCCAATCTCTTCCCTTACTGATTGAGAACTTCATTGTCTCTCTTATACGAGCTTGTCTTTGGTGGAGGATTGAAGTGGTGGAGGCCCATCTGGAAGGAACTTAGTTTCTTGGTTCCGAACCTTGCCGACACGGAAGTATGTAACTTATTCACTTCTGTTGATTATATCTGAATAGAAATACTCTTTTCTCGTCTAATTAATATCTTGCAAATATTTGAATTATTATTCCATGGGCGTATTTGTTATGAATGTTTATGGATTATGCTATTGAATGTGATAACATCATATATTATCACCATATGCTTGTGTTACTTGGTTGTTGAAGACTAGTTGCAGGTATATTGCTTTGGGTCAAGTGCTCAGTAGTGGACTTCATCGAACATCTGGATGAGGTAGGACTTTTAACTTGTCTTGCTAGCATATTTGTCTATATAGCATACTTTAGATTAGAGTTGATTTCTGTAGTCATTTCCATCCGTTGTGGTTTACCCCTAGCCATAGAAATATTTTCCTCATAACACGAGGTCCTACGGTCCCAAAAACCGAAGGATAGGTGTCAACACCTGGTTAATTCGGCCATTAGGGGATTTTCGTAGCAAAATTTTGGGTTCGAAAAAGGGCCAATACCCCAATGCTCGATGTCCGAAGATGACATCAACCAACGTAACCAAGCCAATTCCCAGTGGAATAGGTGGTAAGTGCCATGCTTGTAGCCACTTTTGTGCTAAAGGTGACATGTTCTGACACATCAGTGCCGTGTCAGATGGGCATCATGATGTGGAGCCATGTGGAAGTATAAAGGTATTTGGCCAATAACAACCATAAACTTCAAAGGGCCATAAATGTTGATCTAGAGCTTCGTTTTGAACAAACTTATAGTCATTGGAAATATATTGGTGAGCACCCACTATCTGTCACCTACTTTCGGAACCTATTTCTCACTTCCTGGACCTTATTCCCGCTGCTTGAACCCCTGCCCAAAGTTGCCCATGGCTCCTTCAATCTACCTAACGATTTCCTAAGATTTTTTAGGCACTTCCCAACTATTTTCTATGGCTATGTGCGACTGCTACAACCCTATTGGTGGCCTACTGGCTCAGTTAGAAACCCTTTTGTCCCTACTAACGGTTGATTGATAGTTGTTTTTCTAGTTGTGTTGGAGGCTCGTTGGCTACTAGTGGTGGCGGCTAAGCCCTGGAGACCCACTCCTTCCTTTACTTGGCAGCTAGCTTCCTAGCACGTGGCTGACAGCTTTCTCCGACAACCTTGTTGTGTGTGGTTCTTGTGGCCGATGACTTTGTTAGCTGCAATAACCTCTCCTCAAAACCCTATAGTCACCTTTCCCTTTTTCCGTCACCTGGTTGTTGTTGTGCGAATGCACCCCTCTACTGTTGCTTCCTTTTGCCCACCCAGCTCTCTCTAATAGTTGGCTTTCTTGGCTACTTGTTGGCCCAAAAACCTTCTTCACCAATTTTCCTATGAACTCCAATCACCTACTAGCACCAACAACACCTTACCTAGCAATTATTATGACCTCCACCTACTCGACCTGCCTTTTCCTCTGCACACCCAACCCACACCTATGCTCTAATCTGTATCCCAGCTGTCAATTCTTCCACATGGATCTATTATACAGCCCGTGTGACCGTATGAAATATGATGACCATAGTCTATGCAGTGGTTGTATGTTGTACAACTGCCTCTCCTTTTTTTTTCAATTCAACCTCGCGGATCTGCAGAAAAAAATCCTTCCTACGCTGCAAAATTACTTTTCTATGCACTTGGTTTCCTTTTCAAAGATTACGCTTTGACAACATGTTAATTTATCTTAACCCAACACCCGAAAACTAATTCCAAATAAAATAACTTATTGAATAAGAGCACAACTAAGATACTAACCAAACATTACAACATAAGTAAAAATACGAAAACCAAAACACATTGCACATGAAACTTCTGGGTAAAAACCCTGAAGGGAAAACAAATACTTTGAGATGTTTATTATTATGAATTTGGGCCCCCATCTTGGGATAATGGCCCACATGAGGAATACAAAACAACAAATATCCAAGCCTTACAAACCTCAAGATTAATCCTTTGATCTTGTTGGTTGGTTGCTACCTCCCTTGTTTCCCCTTTGTTCCTTTCCTCAAACCCTTCCCTACACACTTGGATGAATGTCCTTCTCCACCTAATCAATGAGATCTCACTATCTCACTATGTGTGTGTGTCTCATCCTCTCACATAGGATGCCTTTTATAACCTTGAGTTTACCCTAAATCCAACACCCTATATCTCCAAAGTGATCAAGAGTTGAGATCTAATCTCACATTCACTTGAGATATAATGGTTACTAATGCCAAATACTTAGGAATTTAATCAAATTAAACTCACATTAATTACAAAAATACATTCACTTTATTAATCACTTTAATAAAGTGAATCTCCTAAGTCTTGAGAGGTAATAAGGACAAATCCCATGTGTTAGAAACAAACCGACATGGAAGTGTATGTCTGATGCTACAAACATCAACAATTCCAAGGACAATGGACTATACAAAGCTCAAAAAAACCTAGAAAGGCTCTCAAGTAGCATGCCAAGTCCTTGGAAAGACATGATAGTTTAATTGAAGTATTGCGAGGAAAATTAGGGGAACAAGGCTCAATTTCTAGCTCTCATGTGGAGATTATTATGGGTGTTCTTCTAACTCAAAAAAAATATATCTCATTCCTTGAAGTCGAAGTGGCTAGATTGCAACAAATTGTAGCTTATCTTATCAAGAAAAAACATAATGGATTTGACATTCCGACTCCTTCCTTAGATATTGAACATGAACTCCCAAGAGGAAAATTTCTAGTTTAAGAGACCAACAAGCCATTATGACAAAGGAAACCACTATGACAAGAAAAAGAAGTAAACAACTCTAAATGAAATTCATTAATGATCCACTAGCTTAGTTATTTTCAATTATGTTTTTTAAAGTAATTAAACTTTTAAGCATCTTCTATACACTCCACACCTATTAGTATCAGAGCCCCATGATGTACTACTAGAATTATTAGGTTTTCACACCTATTAGTATCAAAGCCTCATGATATACTACGAGAATTTCAAGGCTTTATGTGTTTTGTTGGACAACCCTTCTTTTTGGTTTCTAAACATAATATTTCTCTATTGATTTTTTTTAATTATACTCTTTACTGGTTTATTTAATATTAATATTTTAATTACAATCTATATATATATATAATTAATTATTTGTATTTTTAAATTTGTTATTATTATTTTTTTAGAATTTGATATTATGTCAATGTACTCATCTCATCTTTGTTAAAATTTATTTATCAAATTAAATCAGTAAAATTGTAAATTTTGCTAATAAAATAAAATAATTTGAAAGAACGCTTCACTCTCATTACTTTAGGATTATATAATTTATAGATAAAAACATTAATGTATATTCTCCCCGGTGGACCAAGCTTACACAACTAGTCTCTTTCCACACTTTGTAAATGAGGATGATACTCTTCTCTTTGATCGACCATGCACTAAGTCAGAGATTTGGGAGGTTTTAAAACACTTTGCCAAAGACAAGAGTCCAGGCCCTGATGTTGGACGATGTAATTTCTTACTCAGTTTTTCGATTTACTTGGTGATGATCTACTAGAACTTGTGGAGGACTCGAGGATCAGAGGAAAGGTCCAAAGTTTCTTAAATTCTACTTTTTTTGCGCTGATTCCAAAGGAAAATGAGCCTTTGACCTTTGGCGACTACATACCCGTCGCGTTATGCAATTTATGTTATAAAATGATCGTGAAGGTGATGGCAAATAGATTAAAGCCTATTCTCTCGAGGTCACTATCAAGTGAACAACTCAGCTTCTTAAGAGACAGACAGATCTTGGACGCTATTGGGACAACACAAGAATGTCTACATAGTATTAAAATGAAAACGATTCAGGCATTAATATTAAAGTTGGAATTAAAGAAAGCTTATGATTGTGTAAACTGGGATTTTCTAAGATTGATTCTGATTCAAATGGGGTTTAGTTTGTCCTCTATAAAATGGATCATGAATTGTGTTGTCATTTCTTCTTTTATTGTTCTTATAAACAAGGAGGCCTCTTCCTTCTTTTGTGGTGATCGTGGTCTTAGGAAAGGCTGCCCTTTGTCGCCCTTATTGTTCATTTTTTTTATGGAAAGTTTTAGCCTGTTTCTGAAAAAGCCCAGAATGAGGGAATTTTGTCGGGGGTGAAGGTTTCCAGGATTGTTAAAATTCTCCATCTGTTTTTGTGGACGGCATTTTAATCATGTCAAAGGCCTCCTTGGAGGAGTGGTCGGAGATAAACACTCTTTTGAAGATGTTTTGTGGTGCCTCGGGCTTGAAATTAAACATGTGCAAATCTACTTTTCATCATTTGGGTATTCAAGGGGAGTTACTGAACAAGTTTAAAGAAGTCTTCTCTTTTAATTTTGTTGATTTGGTGGAGGGCTTTAGATACTTGGGATACTTTTTAAAAGCTGAAAATTAAAATTTGATGACTGGAGATGGCTCCTTTCAAAGATAGAATACATAATTGGTCATTGGTGCAATAGGTGGTTATCCCTTGGCGGTTGTTGTATTTTGATAAAATCAGTGCTGGAATCACAGTCAATATATTGGATGTCTCTTGCGACGGTCCCTAACACAGTGCTTAATAAAATTTGTCAGATGATCTATGATTTCCTTTGGTAAGGAGGTGGCTCGGCTTATCACTTCCATCTATGTAGCTGGGAGGTGATTGCAAAACTGAAATCTTTCGGTGGATGGGGGCTTAGAAACATTTTCCATTTTAATCATGTGGTGGATGCAAACGCTTTGTGGCGTGTTTTGACAAAGGAAGGGATCTAACATAGGGTGATTAAGGATAAATATCTACCCTATTTTTCTATCTCAACCTGGCTCATATCGGCTTCGACAACTCAACCACTAGCCTCACAGACCTAGAAAAACCTTTTAAAGTCTCTTCATGTTATCACTTACGGGTTAAGTTGGTATCCTAGAAATGGGAAATCTGTTTTAATAGGCCAAGACAAGATTAAGGGTATTGGAAACTCTTCTTTTCTTACACAAGATATCTTATTAGCTCTAAAAAATAAGAATATCAGGTATCTCTATCGAGCCAAAGCACATAATTTGCAGTGATGTTTTATTGCTCAACGGAAAAGTATCTTGGATTTGGGCCTTTTGGGTGCTCTAGAAAATGAATGGAGCTTCTTCTGTATGGTTCTAGTTGGATCAAGGGTTCAACTCCAACAAAGATAAGACTTCCTAATTTGGATTGGTGGTGACAACTCAGGATTACTATCTGTTAACAATGTTTATAATGCTTTACAAAAAAAAATTTGGCAGCAACAATTAGTTGGTTGGAGGAGGCAGTTATGGTATTGGGATATTGCTTTAAAGATTAGACTGTTCACATGGCTCATTGTGGAGGACAAAATACTCACTTGGGATAATCTTATAAAAAATGGTTCAGAAGGACCAAGCCTTTTCCTGTTGTGCTCTCGAGCTCCAGATTTTGTCTTGCACCTTTTTACTAAGTGTTCCTTTACTCTTCAGGTGTGGCAGAATTTATACTCTACTCTCAATACAAGAACATCTTGGGAAGGTGACACTTTATTAGATTGTTATTCTAGATGGACCAAAAAAGAGTGGACTTACAAAACCCTTCCCTCCTTGGCCTACTCGTGTATTTGGCTGGAAAGAAACAAAAAATTCTTTGAAAATTGTAATCCTTCTTTACAATTGGTGGTTCTAAAAACTTTGGGATTGCTAAAAACCTCTAAAGATGTGGGGTCTCAGAAAGGGAAGGGTCCTAGGATCTTAAATACTCTTGTTTTTACTCTGCCCAATGTGGGGTGGTTTGATGGTGCAGCCCAAGAAAATGGGAATCTGAGTGGGGCATGAGGTATTATAAAAATCAATGAGGACACTAGCTACAAGTGGATTTTTAATTGCAGCCCTGGTAGAAATTCAAGGGATGAACTTTTAGGTGCTTGGGTGACTTCAACTTTGGCAATCTGCCTGGGACTAGATCAACTACAAGTTTTTGGAGATTCAAAAGTTGTAATTGAGTGCTAAATTGCAGGGGAAACTTAAATGCTACCGCTCTTTTGGGCTGGAAGGATAGGATCATGGATCTAATCAAATATTTCAATACCATCAGATTTGAACATTTATTGAGAAATCAGAATGTGGAAGCGGATGATCTCTCCAAAAAATCTCTACAAGCTCCGGAAGGGATGGTTACATACAACAAATGGATTGAAGGACATAAGGGCCCTTATTACTACCTCCATCTCTATTAATGATCTTGGCTCTTCTTTTTAGAGACAATTTTTTATTTATTTTTGAAGTCTTTGTATCTTCTTAGTAATCTTTTGCAGTAAACTTTGTGTTGTTCTTGTAAATATGCTATCCTGTTTGATGTGAAAGCTCTTTAGTATGGACTTGGTTCACTTGCTCTTCTAGAAATGGATGTTATCTTTCCTTTTAGAAGGAACCCCTTTTGGTGTGATATGGAGTTTTTGGTTGGTTATCTAGTCTATGTACATATACTTGAAAACACTATATATTTTAATATATTGGGAAATTTTCTGTTGGAAAAGAATATTGATGAAGTGAATAATAATAAAGTAATACAATTTATCAACTATTTGTAATTTGTAAAACTACTTTTATTTTATTTCTTTTAGATTTGTTATTTTATTTTTATTGAAATTCACTATCATTAATAAAATTGTAGATTTTGATGATAAAATATATTCAACAACCTAAAAACTTTCAATTTTTGTTGTTTTAAAATTGTTATTTTCTCAAATAAAAATCAACTTTATTAAGCCCTATTCCTATATTTATATAAAATCATTTTTACTTATCAATCAATCAAATGAAATTACCAAAACTTAAAACGAATATTAGCGTTGATGCATTGGCTATCATTCCTTTGACAAGAATGATTTTCACATTGATAAGACTTTAGGAAAACATAAGTTTCTGGACGACTATTTCAAAAAGGAAAGTTGATTAGGGGATCAAATTTTGCTCAAAAACTCAAAGTGCTCGGAATCTCTTCAAATCGAATGAGAGTGTAGGCCTCGTCATTGCGAACCCAACGCAACTCATTTCATCTCAAACGGACGTCGGGAGAGAGAGATCTTGCAATATGTTCGGAATGTCAAATAGGCAAAAAAGGGGACGCTGACTGTACAGTCCGTACAGGCTGACGTGGCAGGTTCGTACGTCCGTACGATGATGTGGTAGAAATAATTTGGTTGACAATTGGTCGAATTGGAATGCGACACGTCGCATCGTTTGGACAAGTGATTGGGTGCCACGTGGCCCAGTCATGGGCTGCCACGTGGCAACCTAGTATTTGTTGTTGTTTTGTTTGTTAAAATATATTGGAGTCCGTGGGGTTCGACCCCCGGACCTCCCCACCATATAGTGCCTTCACAAAGTCCGCCCGACCAATGGACCACCATTTACGCCTTGTTATGTATACGAGTTCTTTTGTATTTGAATTAGCATATTGTAATGTTTGGCAGGGGGTCAGGCCGGGGCTTAGCCCCGACCCGTGGTTCTACCATTCATACATACGACCATGCCTTTGTTAAATGGCGTGCGAAGTATTTCATATGTGTTTTCAAATGTAAAAAAATGTGGTTCTATTATGTGTATGTGACCACCATTGCAAAGGGCGCGGGGTTTCATGTGTTGACCCTTTTGCTACATGGAAATGCGCGTGGGTTTTTAAAAATTGTTTCAAACGGTTGTAAAACGACCCGACATGTGTCATTGCTCCATTCGGTGGCATACAGTTAGCCCTCTTTTGCACTAGCCCGAGGTCAAATGGACCCTCATGTGCCCAGGTGCTAGGCGGTTAGGGGCTGGCGTGCCCATAACCGTCCTACAATTCGCACCGTTGGCGTGGTTGTGCCCGATGCTGGGTTCTCACGCTTTAAATTGTGCGTGCCAGGTTCATGAAACAAGGGTGCGTTTTGTAGATGCAGAGATAACAAGCTTGAAGGGGGGACTTCCAGGAGGCCTAACTTCTTCGTTTTTCGACCGATTGAGGTGCCGAAAAAGCCCAGCTAGGGGTTTTTGGACGCTCTGAAGCCATTGGAGTAGTCTGTTGGTTAGTTTGAGCATTGTAAGGCATTTTTTTGAGCA
>JASDQU010355857.1:0-12011 GCA_032191745.1 Picea mariana
AAAAGCCCTTAAAAAATGCACTTGTATATAAGTGGCAGAGAAATGTTGGCAGTTGATTAGTAATAGAAAAAACACGAAGCTAATCTGTGTCTCAAGACCTGCCGTTCTTTCAATGTTGGCCTCAATTTACGAGATGTCTTATCATTGCCTTAGCTCCGGACACCAGATACCAAAGGCTGCCGATATATTACAACTGAGATAGATTTAATAAAGTCAAATGGTGATGCATGATTCAATTTCCTCATGCAAAGCTCAGAAAACAAAAGCGAGAGCAAAACTATCAGACAAACATCAGAACCAATAAGCAAGGAGTCATTGTGCCTTGGCACCTTTGCTAAATTCAAAATTTGAATTAGCTTGAATTCGGAACGGGGCATTGTGGGCCCGAGTGGAACGGGGCGAGCAGTAGCCAACGGGGATCAGTTTCTGGCATAGGCGTTCGTTCTACGCGATGTGGTCCGAGCAGTAGCCAACGGGGATCAGTTTCTGGCGTAGGCGTTCGTTCTACGCGATGTGGTCCCGGTGGCGGAGACGTCCCATCACACCATGTATGGTATGGTTAGGTAAATCTTCAGCCATGCAACAACTTTCCAATCATTGGGCTGCTGTATGGTGGATAGCCTTCACCATTAAGGTGCATTGTGCATCGTTTGAATTTATTAAAGACGCGTTAAGATTTGAATGATTTGAATTTGAATCTTCCTCCAAGATGAATTTTGAAAGTCCCGCCTAGGGCGCTCGATGAATACCCGAAGCTGCGGTTTGTTTCTTATTTTTGAGCTAGCCAGTAACGACCGGCTCTAGACATGCTTAGTCTCTGCCATATGTATTTCGCCCCTGTAATTTCGTTTTTCCCTTTTCCTCTGCAGTTCAGACAAGTCACATTCTGTTTTTCCCTTTTCCTCTGCAATTCGGACAAGTCACATTCAACCAATTTTCCAGTGGTATGGTTGCTTCATAGGATTGCAAGCCAGTTCCAGAAACTCCACCAGACGCCTTAAACTCGTTCTGCTGGGCTATTTTGCCTCAGAAAGGCCTGCAAATTCCTCTACAAATTCCACAGTATGTTGGGCAAGAAGTTTCATTGTTTTTTCTTAGCGTCACTCTGTAATTTCGTTTTAGATTTCTGTTGGCAATCAGAACTATCCTCCAAAACAGTCAAATTGTTGCTACCACTTGTCTCAGTTGCTGACCATCTCTAGGAATGGGTTCGCCTGGTTCACACTTCCCTTTTTTTTGGGTCAAAACTGCCTTCTTCCAGTATCAAACAATACCTCGACCAGACCTCATTTTGCTGGGACAGATCTCTGTCATATCTCCTCAATGGTTAACTTAATATATTCTGCTCGAAACTCCTCTAGAATCCGCCATCTAATGCTGGTCATATCCTGGTTTGATCCCTTTTGGTAGATTCATATTTAATCCACAGGAAATCCTCCAAACATCCGATCTTTTTGTCCATTCCTGGTCTCCTTGGTACGTACCTTTAATCAGAAAAGTTTCCTAGCAGATAGACAATCCCACTTTCCGCAGTTCATACTTGGTCATATTCACCTATAATAACACAGAAGATCATAGCTGGTTCATCCTTGGAAATTCACAACCATTTACATCATTTGCACCACCATTTACATCCTTTGCACCTGTGTCATCTGATGAAAGATTGGAGGACAATTATTCGGTTTAAGGTTACTAGTTTAGAAGTAGT
Organism: Picea mariana; assembly: GCA_032191745.1. Taxonomy (NCBI): domain Eukaryota; kingdom Viridiplantae; phylum Streptophyta; class Pinopsida; order Pinales; family Pinaceae; genus Picea; species Picea mariana. Next base: position 1,709 of record JASDQU010355857.1, read on the forward strand.
TCACAGAGTGAATCAATTTATGGAGCTTCCATTTCCTTCACTAAAAGTTTGAAATCTTTTCCAACATAATGTTGCGTTTTCATTATATTATTAGATAGTGACTCCAGAGGGTTGAGAGTGACAAAGCATATGACTGCTCTGCTGAGGTTTACCTTAAAAATTAATTTAATAATTATTCATCCCCACCTCTACATGGGCGATATCTAATTTGATCTAAACGAAGCGACATATATTGTTAGATTGACGATGAAAATTGGCATTACTCGCAAATGACAGCGGTTTTCAGAGTGACAGAGCAGATGAAAAGACGGGAAGCGAGACCGAGTATAGGTTGCTAAAAACCGTGAGCATAAAACATACTCCGTTATCCATGCGAGTTCAAATTTTCCAAAGTAAAAGTATTCATTTTTGTTCATTCAAGATAATACTCATTTTCGTTCAAGCACGCAAAGTTCTCTTTAGTGCCTTGTAAGAATCTTTTCCCGGTGTAAGTTAAAAAGACAAATTCAATTTTATAGTGAATATGTTTTTCTAGGGGCTACGCAATTTTTTTCCTTTATCTAATTATTTTTTAAATGGAAATGATTTGGATTTAAAAAAAATTAATTAAAATCTTTTAAAAATAATATTTTAGAAATTAGATTTTTTAAATTAATTTAAAAATATATATATTTTTAATTTTTTAAATTGATTTAAAGTAAATTATTTTCCATCTTTTGAAAATGATTTTTATATTTAAATGATTAAATTTGTTTGTTTATTTATTTATTTATTTTTCAAACAAATATTTCACATTATAAAATCATAAAAAAATAAACAAAATTTACATGTCTTGTGATAAAATGCCAAGAAAGATAAAAAAGGGATTAGTTCTTTGGATATAGTTGAAATAAACAAAATTTGCATGTCTTATGATAAAATGCCAAGAAAGATAAAGAAGGGATTAGTTCTTTGGATATAGTTTTTATCTATTAAATGAGTTATAACTTTTAAAGAAATAAACAAAATTTGCATGATGTGTTATGATAAAATGACAAGAAAGATAAAGAAGGGAAACAAAATTTACATGATGTGTTATGATAAAATGACAAGAAAGATAAAGAAGGGATTAGTTCTTTGGATATAGTTTTTATCTATTAGATGAGTTATAACTTATAGAAAAAATTTTACTAAATTAATAAAAAAAATTATACAACAAAATGATTGAATTCATTTATTTACTTACTCCTTTTCAAAAAATATTTTATAATAATTAATATTAAAAAATCTCAAAACAATACAACCAATTCTAAGATTACATATATGCGCATATATGGAAATGGTCAGCTTTCGTATATGTGCATATACAGAAGCCGACCATTTCTACTTCCGTATATGAGCATATACAGAAGTTGACTACTTCTGTATATGCGCATATACGGAAGCTGACCATTTTCATATATGCGCATATACGAAAATGGTTGGCTTCTGTATATGCGCATATAGGGAAGTGGTCAACTTCCGTATATGCGCATATACGGAAGTCGGCCACTTCCTTATATGCGCATATACAGAAGCCGACCACTTGCCTATATGCGCATATATGAATGTGGTTGGCTTCTGTATATGCGCATATAGGAAAGCCGACCATTTTTGTATATGCACATATAACGAAGTGGTCAGCTTCTCTATATGCGCATATACGGAAGTAGTCAACTTTCGTATATGTGTCATATATGCGCATATACAGAAGTAGTCAACTTTCGTATATGTGTCGTATATGCACATATACAAAAGTTGACCACTTCTGTATATGCACATATACGGAAGTTGACCACTTCTGTATATGTGCATATACAGAAGTTGACCACTTTCGTATATGGGCATATACGGAAGTGGTCAACTTCCGTATATGTGCATATACAGAAGTGATCAACTTCCGTATATGTGCATATACAGAAGATGACCATTTTCGTATATGTGTTTATACGAAAGTGGTCGGCTTCCGTATATGCCCATATACGGAAGTGGTTAACTTCTGTATATGTGCATATATGAAGTGGTCATCTTCTATATATGAGTATATACGGAATTTGATCACTTTTTTATATGTGCATATACGAAATCTGACTCAATGAGATGATCATGGACCACATCACAGTGGTCCACGATCATCTCATTGAGTTAGATTTCATATATGCGCATATACAGAAGTGGTCGACTTTCGTATATGTGCATATACGGAAATGGTTGGCTTCCGTATATGCGCATATAGGGAAGTTGTCAACTTCCGTATATGCGCATATATGGAAATGGTCAGCTTCCGTATATGTGCATATAGGAAAGTAGTCAACTTCCGTATATGCTCATATACGGAAGCGGAAAAGGTCGGCTTCCGTATATGCACATATACGGAAGCTGACCATTTCCATATATGCGCATATACGAAAATGGTTAACTTTCGTATATGTTCATATACAGAAGTGGTCAACTTCCATATATGCGCATATACAGAATTTGACCACTTCCGTATATGCGCATATACAGAAGCTGACCATTTCTATATATGCTCATTTACGGAAGTGGTCAACTTCCGTATATGCACATATACGGAAGTTGATCACTTTCGTTTATTTGCATATATAGAAGTGGTCAACTTTAGTATAGTCAACTTTTGTTTATGTGCTCTGCACATGTATGAAAGTTGATCGTATATGCGCATATACAAAAGTTGACCACTTCCATATATGTGCATATATGTAAGCCGACCATTTACATATATGCGCATATACAAAAGTGGTCAACTTTTGTATATGCGCATATACAGAATTTGACCACTTCCATATATGTGCATATACAGAAGCCAACCATTTCTGTATATGCGCATATACGGAAGTGGTCAACTTACGAAAGTTGACCACTTCCGTATATGCGCATATACGTAAGCCGACCATTCCTGTATATGCGCATATATGGAAGTGGTCAACATCTGTATATGCGCATATACGAAAGTGGTTAGATTTCGTATATGTACATATACGGAAGTGGTCAACTTCCGTATATACCACTTCTGTATATGCGCATATACGTAAGCCGACCATTTTCGTATATGCCCATATACGAAAGTGGTTAGCTTTTGTATATGTGCATATACGGAAGCTGACCATTTCCCTATATGTGTATATACGGAAGCAGAAAGCCGACCATTTCCCTCTATGTGCATATATGAAAGCTGATCGCTTCTGTATATGCACATATATGGAAATGGTCGGCTTCCGTATATGCGCATATAAATAAGTTGATTTCCGTATATGCGCATATAAAGAAGTTGATTTCAGTGGTTAGCTTCCGTATATACCACTTTTGTATATGCACATATACGTAAGACAACCATTTCCGTATATGCACATATACGGAAGTGGTCAACTTTCGTATATGCGCATATACAGAATTTGACCACTTCTGTATATGTGCATATACGGAAGCCAACCATTTCTGTATATGCACATATACAGAAGTGGTCAACTTTCGTAAGTTGACCACTTCTGTATATGCACATATACGTAAGCCGACCATTTCGATATATGCGCATATATGGAAGCGGTCAACTTTTGCATATGCGCATATACGAAAGTGGTTAGATTTGGTATATGTGCATATACAGAAGTGGTCAACTTTCGCATATACCACTTCTGTATATGTGCATATACCTAAGCCGACCATTTTCGTATACGCCCATATACGGAAGTGGTTAGCTTTTGTATATGTGCATATACGGAAGCCGACCATTTCCCTATATACGCATATACGGAAGCAGAAATCCGACCATTTCCCTCTACGCGCATATTATACGGAAGTTGATCGCTTTTGTATATGCGCATATATGGAAATGGTCAGCTTCCGTATATGTGCATATAAAGAAGTTGATTTCCATATATGCGCATATACAAAAGCTGAAGATTTACTTATATGCGCATATACGAAAGTGATCAGTGGTCAACTTCTCTATATGCGCATATAGGGAAATGGAAGTTGACCATTTTCATATATGCGCATATATAAAAGTGGTAAAATTCTGTATATACGCATATAGGGAAATGGTCGGCTTCCGTATATGCACATATACGGAAATGGTTGGATTTCGTATATGCACATATATAGAAGCTGACCGCTTTCGTATATGCGCATATATAGAAATGGTCAGCTTACGCATATGCGCATATACGGAAATGGTCAACTTCCGTATATGCATATATACGAAAGCGGGTCACTTCTGTATACGTGCATATGTCGAAGTCGACCGCTTCTGTATTTGCACGTTGGCTTCGGTATATGGTTGGCTTACGTCTATACGCATATACGGAAGTTGACCACTTGCGTATATGCACATATACGTAAGTGGTTAGTTTCCATATATGCCCATAAACGGAAGTGGTCAACTTCTGTATATGTGCATATACAACACATATACGAAAGTTGACCACTTCCGTATATGTGCATATACGGAAGCTGACCACTTCTGTATATGCGCATATACGAAAATGGTCGACTTTCATATAAGCGAATATACGGAAGCCGACTACATTCATATATGCGCATATACGGAAGCTGACCATTTCCATATATGCGCATATACAGAAGCCAACCATTTTCGTATATATGCGCATATATGGAAGCCGATCATTTTTCGTATATGCGCATATACGAAAGTTGACCACTTTCGTATATGCACATATACAGAAGTCAACCATTTTCGTACATGCCAATATACAGAATTTGACCACTTTCGTGTATGAGCATATACGAAAGCCGACCATTTCCGTAAATGCACATATATGGAAGTGGTCAACTTTCGTATATGCGCATATACAGAAGTGGTCAACTTCTGTATATGTGTCGTATATGCACATATACGGAAGTGGTCAACTTCCGTATATGCACATATATGGATTCAGTGGTCAACTTTCGTATAGTCAACTTTTGTGGTCGACTTCTGTATAGTCAACTTTCGTGTGGTCAACTTTCGTATAGTCAACTTTTCTGTAGCTTTCTTATCATCGATTTCTGGAAGGTGCATACGGTTCCACTCTAAATTTTACCACATGTTGGTGGGGTATATGAAATGTGAAACATTATCGGTTAAGGAGAGGACTCTAGTAGAGTGCATGCATTTGGTAAAGAATGCATCCTGCATGCCACAAACCATTGTCACCAAGTTGGAATTTGAAATCGAATTCGATTCAATATGGAAAAAATATGATTTCTTAAAATTCAATATGAAAATAATTCGAGAGTATACATCTTACAAATACTTAAACATATTATTTTTCTCAAAAGTTTAAATACCAAAATATTTATTGTACATTTAAAAGTGCAGACACTGCATTTTTAAAAGAAACTCTGGTCAGCAGATTGTATGTACTAATTATGCAAAAACAAAGTTATGGAATTTATGACTACAAATAGAATTGCAGCTCCGACCACATATCTTTTGTTAAACTGAAAGAAGGAATTTACATCCACTACTAGCTAATCATAAAGAAAAGCAAATATTGAAACATAATAGTTCCATGTTGAGCATGAAAGTAATTAGACATCTCCCTCAATTATATGATTCTCATCTCAATTGAATGAAATCCCAAGTTCTTATTAATATATTGATTCTCATCTCAAACCCCTAATGGATGATTTGCATCATATTTATCCACCCTACCAACAAATACTCGCATATGGGTAGCTCAAGTCTTTTCATTTGAATTGTTAGCCAAAAGCTAGTTGATGATGTATTCACTGAGGGTATTCACCATAGTGGAATTGCTAATTGATGATCTGCATCATATCTATCCATCCTACCAACATGAATAAAAGAAAATGTAATTTGATTAAGAAAAACAAATATTATAGTTATTTAGATGATTAATTGATAATTAAATAATAATAGATTTTATTATTAAAAAAATAAATATAATTATATTACATTTTATTATAAAAAATACAATAAATTTAAATTTTATTATCTTTAAAAATAAGTAAAACACTTGTGAAAATGATGTAAATAAAGAAAATTATTGCAATGATGTCATAGGAAATGCTAGATGAAATAGAAAGTTTTCATGGTTTTCAATCCGTTTTCACATGGATTAGGTAGTTTTGTATCTCATTAATGGTTAGAGCAATGGCTTAACTAATTAATGTGGTTTTAAAATAATATTTTATATTTATTTTTAATTTATTTTTTTATTTTTTTTAAATAGATAATAATGCTAGATGAAATAAGAAGTTTTCATGGTTTTCAATTCATTTTCACATGGATTAGGCAACTTTGTATCTCATTGATAGTTAGAGCAATGGTGTAACTAATTGATGTGGTTTTAAAATAATATTTTTTATTAAAAAATATTATCTTTAAAAATAAATAAAACACTTAGACTTAAAATTGTTGTGAAAATGATGTAAATAAAGAAAATTAATGCAGTGAGATGAAATAGAAAGTTTTCAATCCATGTGAATATAGAATGATGTAATAGGGAAAGCTAAATTAAATAGAAAGTTTTCAACCCTTGTGAATATGAATTATGCACACATACTAAAACAAACTAATTTATATAATTTTAAAATAATTTTATTTATTTATTAATTATTAAAAAAAAGATTTCTAATTATTTTATATATTTTAAGAGTTTGAGTTGGAATTTCAAACCATAAAATAATATTTTAATAATATTTTTTTATTAAAATAGAAAAACTCTATTTATTTTATATATGTTTTAAAGTACTATGTTGGAATTTCAAGCCAATCTCCATGTATGTTATTTATTTTATATATGTTATTTTATTTTTATTTATTTTATATATGTTATTTTATTTTATATATGTTTTAAGGTACTATGTTTGGAATTTCAAGCCAATCTCCATGTTTATATGTTTTAATTATATATGTGTTGGAATTTCAAGCCAATCTCCATGTTTATATGTTTTAATTATATATGTTTTAAGGTACTATGTTGGAATTTCAAACCAATCTCCATGTCGAGTCAACCACCTAAATTATATGTCGAATGTTTCATGCACCTAACAAACAAACAAACCAACCAAGCCCAAGCCCTCGACCATTATGCTCTACGCCAGCTTCCATGCAACGATATATATAAATCAATTTATTTTTTTTACCTTCTCGCTATGCATATGGGATAAGTCTGACAACCAAACAAAAGAAGGTTTGAATGTCACATAGAATCAATGGTTTCAGAAGTCAGAGATGTAAGTTAAGGATGATCAATGGAGCGCGCATTTGAACTTGTATGAAATTTAATAAAGTCTTCATCAAAACCGCTGGAAAAACAATGTGGTTTTCGACAGTGGAATTTCGGGCTTAATTTCTGAGCAGATGGAGAGGAATTTAAAAAAACCGCAACATTGGTTTTGTCCGGGATGGCCCCAATTGATAGGATGACAAGCGGATTTGCAAAATCTTGAAGGGATTGAGAGATCTTGGTGTTTTCCTGAAGGGCATTCACCCAGATTTCGGAAATGGGCAGATCTTGATTTTCTTTTCATCAGTTTTGCCACCAGTTTCATGTTATCCATATCTATAATCGGATCTGAGGTCCTTATTTACAGTGTTAGATTTTGGGTAAAATTACTAGACAACAGTCTCTTTTTAATTTTAATGCTGAAAACAACTCAGATCTGTATCTTAATCAGAAATAAGAGCATACAGAAGAGAAAACTCAGAAGCATGTACAATAAATCTCAGATCTGAAACTGTAAAGGAAATGCTTTCTAAATATAACAGCAGATCTATATAACTTAGTTCTGAAAACTCAGATCTTTAACACACAGATATATATGACTCAGAACTAAAACTGATCTTTGAAACTCAGCATAAACAATTTACAATAAACACATCTTATAGATCCATACAAAGCTTACTCCATAATTCTATAATCAGATCAGATCTAAATTAAAGTAGAAGTAGGAATCATACCTGGTACAACAACCTACCTCTGAAGATAGCACAAAACCACAATAGATATAGGTCCTGAATGTTATGCTCAGACAAAGGTTCAGTTCATGGATCTACAAAAGATCTTTTATGCCAAGGTTGAAGGAACTTTCAAGCCACCAAGCTTAGGGTTTCTGGAACAAAGACACCAAGGACCCAAACCCTTCCCAGCCAAAGAAAACCTCAGATCTATACCCACAGGTCTGTAGGTAAACCCTTGCTTCTACTGTGGAAGATCCACCCCACAAAGACAAGGAATAAAATACACAAAATAGCAGATCTGAATAAGGGTCATACCCTTAAATGAAAACCCAAAACTGAGATGGGACGTGGCACCCATAGCAAACAAGCACACAATAGTTAAGGATGCGACACCTACAGAGGAGACACGGCAGCTAGAATAAGAGGTGCGACACCCAACAGTTAAGACACAGCAAGCTTCAGCCTTCAGCTAGGACATCCACGACAACCACAAAAGAGAAGACAACAGCTGGGACAGAGCACACATCAGTTCACAAGGGAGCCACGGCTATCCTTCAAGGGGGCCATTGCTACAGCATTTATCAAGAGGCTGCTTCTCACTAGAAGTCAAGAAAGCCGCAGGCAGAGGACCAAGGAACCTCCAAAGAAATAGGCCGCCCCACAATACAGATCTTCAACAGCAGTATACAAAGATACTAGGACTGAGGTCGCTCCACAATACAGATATACAACATCAGTTGACCGAGGCCGCAGACAAGAATAACCCCACGCTAGCACAAGTAGAATAGTTGATTGTGTATAGGAGTAGAGGGGAGGGTCTATTAAATAGTTATAGATTAGGGCTAGGTTAGGGCAATGTTAGGGCAAGGTTAGGGTTAGTTAAGTTACCTTAAAAAGTCATATGTTTAAATTATAAATTTAAACATGTGACACTTATTTAATGTTTTAACTTTAAACATAACCCCCAATAAACCAACAAAAACCCCAAAACAAATAACCAAGGGTAAGGGTGCGTTTGCAAGGTGGCTTTACTCATTCCTTCAAAACATATGGTGAACCTATTACTTTATCATCACTGCATATGGGACTTATCCCTCTTGTGGTAATGTCCTTCCTCAGGGAAGATTATGTACCATCAAGTACTTGATTAAAAATCAAGTAGACCTAGGTCTTTTCCTGAGGTCTTATACACCAAGGTCAGAGACCAAGGATCGACCCATGCCCCAAGCATGGGCACCCTAGACCCAGTCCAGGGGCCCTATATATATCTAGGGTCTTTAACATCTTGGTCCCAGACCAAGAAACCCAATGCCCCAGGCATGGGTACCCTGGACCCAGTCCAGGGGCCCTAGACATATCTAGGGACTTCAATCTCTTGGTCCTAGACCAAGAACCCAATGCCCTAGGCATGGGTACCCTGGACTTAGTCCAGGGGCCCTAGACATATCTAGGGACTTCAATCTCTTGGTCCCATACCAAGATCCCAATGCCCCAGGCATGGGTACCCTGGACTCAGTCCAGGGGCCCTAGACATATCTAGGGACTTCAATATCTTGGTCCCAGACCAAGAACCCAATGCCTCAGGCATGGGTACCCTAGACTCAGTCCAGGGGCCCTAGACATTGTCTAGGGTCTTTATCAATTTGGTCCCAGACCACATACCCCAGGAGTGCACTGAGGGCCCTAGATCTCGTCTAGGGTCTTAGCCATCCTCCAAGAGAATGGCTCTCGCAGCTGCTTATAAATTTAACATACAGTTTGTAAGACAGAAAGGAGTGCGAAGGTGTTATCTCAGATGAAGTTATCAAGGACATTTTATGGAGATTTTGGCATAAAGGATATTGATATCTTTGTTTTTCTGGGAAAAATGTGAACTCCTCCGCTGCCCAGCTGAGAGAAGAGGTCTTTCCCACTCGCTAGCTCAACCCCAACAGCTGAGACGAATCCGAGCATGGCCAGTCTCCCATTTATGTTCTCTGGCGCTGGCCCACCGAATGCAAACAGGTCCGTAAACTTTGGGCTCACCTGCATTAATCCACTCAATATATTTCGATGCATGGCCAGTGCAGTGCATGTTCGTGTAAAAATTGACAATTAATCGCTTACGTTCATAGGAGACGTAGAAGTGGATTGCTTTGACTCGTTCGGCTGTGGATCTACATGCAAATTAAGTTATAAAAACAATAGCAACAATTCGTGTACAATAACAATTAAAAATAGTTTATAGTGGGAGTCACAGCAACAGTTACTAACCCCTACCATACATTTCACTCAAAGACCCCTGAAAGCCGTTGACATTTGCGTTGGCCTCCGTTGCGGGAGAGATTCTCCATTCAG
>JASDQU010355864.1:1855-11988 GCA_032191745.1 Picea mariana
CCGATGGCTTATCTCCCTTGCAACTTCTGCAGATCTGACGGCTATTATTCTTTCAGGAAATTTGAATAAGATCCTACGGTCACTGACTCTTCTCCTCTCGATTATTACTGCGTTGTTATTCAATGTTGTTTTCATCACTGCGACCACACGTTCTTGCCATCAATGACAAGTATACACTGATTTTCTTTCTGATAACTAAAATTGCCAACATTGCATTTAGCTTTCCAATATCATGCAGAGAGCACTCTAAGATACATCCGATCACACAGATCCAGTTACTAGCACTAAGCTTTCAGCTATACATCACATAGATGCCTACATTACTACTATTCTCCTCTATTTACATTGACTATTTATAGATTACAAAATGGGCCTAAGCGTGGGTAAACCCACGGGCTGACATCCCTTTCCCATTACATTAACCCAAAACCCTAAAATGGACCCAAAAATAGATCTTTCTTCCTTACTTTTCGCTTCACGTTGCACTCCTTCCTTGGCAAGATGTCGCAGTCCCAAAAGTGGTCAAATATGACCAAGTATTCTTCAAAACTTGGTCAAGGGCCAACAGGCCCCCAACACTCACCTGTGACTCGTCCCGAGTCACTCAGGTCTAACCAATGCCACTTCAAATTCCTCGAGCTTGGCTCGAGCTACTTCGACCTGCTGCAGCGCGAGAGCCTCTTGTTTAGTAAATTCCTAGATTATTGTGTCATTGAGCGGTCCTTCCAGGTGCTATTCTACAATGATGACACCTTGTTCGAGTTCATCTCTCTGGCTTTCAGGTTCGACAAACAGTTGGCATGCCTTCTCTTGGAGTGGGTGCAGTCGTTGAGAGACCTCCATTACTTTACTTTGCAGCGTGTGTACTTGTTATTGGGTTTTGCGTTGTTCTGCAAACCTCTTCATTCTTTCGACGGGGGTCACAGACTTCAGCTATGCTTGTAGCACATCTGCATCCTGCTTTTTTTCATGGATTTGTGCCTCCAATGTCTGCAATTATGGATTCTCTTTGAGGGTTTCATAAGTCTGGGTGCTTCTAGTGCTTAGCTGCCTACATTCCAAAGCCAAGGTTTTTAATCGGTCAACTGCGCTTCAAGCAGTGGCCTCTCTTATATCTCTTATCTCTTGGGGTGTCTTAGGCACGGTGTGGAGCTCCAGATCTGTGATGTGTTGTTGAAGTTGTTGGATTACTTCTTCTAGTTGGGTCACCTACTGTGGGAGACGATCTTCCATCTTCACTTCTATGATCATCACAGAGCGCAGTGCTTTGTGAACTCTTTCCTGTACTTCAAGTTGCTCTGCTAGCAACTAGTCCCTGCACTGTTGTAACTGTGCTTTTTCCTCCTCACACTTTTCTTGTAAGAAAAGTTGCTCCTATTCTTCCTTCCTCCGTTGCTCTCCATGTGCACTCTATTCTTTCTCAAAATCCTGGGTGGCTTGTGTTATGTCTTCTTGAGCTTGTTGAAGGCAAGCTTCGACTTTCTCGGCAAACTGGCGTAATTGAGTGGGCTCATCGTCTGTTCCTGGTATTTCCATTGTTAAGGGCGCCGTAGAAACTGCTTGGCTAGACCGGAGTGCCTGCTACACTTCTTTGAGTTCGCCCATGATATGGCAGAATAGCTCCTCCTGCTTTGCTTCTTGTTTTTCTGTGAACTCTAGTGAAACATCATTCAGTGCGGCAATTAAGAAGTCAAAATCATCTGGGGTAAGGGTAGTTTTAAGCGTGGTCTGGGTGGCCTTAGCTTTCTTTTGGGATGAGGGATTGGGTGGAGTAATCTTCCTTTTCTTGGAGGGATCTTCCTCGTCTCTAGGCGGAGTAACCTCACCTTTGTTCTACTCAACTTTTATGCCCCCTAATTCTTTGTCATTACCTCCCTTCGTAGGTGAGAGTGAAGCAGTCTTCATGGAAGTGTTGTCGATATCTTTAACTTCCACATCCTTCTTAGTCTTTCATGGTACTAGTGTATCTGGCATAGCTTCAGGGCTATCTACGTTGGACATCTTTGTGGGGTCTGCTGCAACAAGGAGATCTGACAACCATTCCTCAGTAATCTCCTCCAAGTCATCCTCTGTCATCTTGTAATATGGTTGGAGTTGTTGTTTGTTCTCATCTGCACGTGTTGTGATGTAGGTGAAGTGACAATCTGCGTTGAATTTCATCAAAGGTCTAAACCTATGAAGTGTGTTGGGTGTGATGCGCGGTGTAGAATGAATGGCATTCTTCAATTGAGTGTAAGCATGGAAGATGGAATTGGACTTCCACTATGTGTTCATGTCGTTGGAGTACCACAGCATATAGAACTTCGCGGTCAGTGGTTCGAAGGGCTCGATCTCTGAAAAAGTGGCTCCCTCGGGCAGTTCCCAAGCGATGAAAGCAATGAGTATGAGCAACCAGATAAAGTGGAACTCATACCCTTGGTCCTACACTTTTCTACAGTCAAGCTCTAGCTGATTTATAAGGTATTTTTCCCAGTTCATTTGTAGTCCCTCCGCGCACTTCCTTGCGAGGTCAACTACAAATACGGTCACCTGTGTAGGTTTGTTTTTTCGGACTAACTTTCCTGCGATCTGCTGGCAACCAAAGTGCACTACTACATTCTCAATGGAGGCTACCTTGTAACCTCATGTGCCTTTCTCCATATCACCATATGTGTCTTTTATTCATTGAGCGAGAGCGCGATCTATGGTCTTTCCAGGGTAAAAGTGTTGCAGGTCAAGGCCCTGCATGCTTAGCCCAGTGATCTGATTGATCAAAATCAGATCCCCAGTGGTGTGGCGGTCCAACCATAGGTATCTTCAGTGGTAGTAGGACAGCAACAATCTAACACATGCATTTACTTCATGATGCCTCCCGAAATGTGGAATCTTCATTACGTTGAGGAGGGTTGACTGCGCAAGGTTATGGTTCCATTGTTGCGGTACAATATTGGGGTTCTTTCCTTTTGTAATAGTCAAGTACTTGTGAGGGGATAGCATACTGTAAAACTTGTGATATCCAAGGTTAAAATCACTAAATTTCAGCGTGGTGAGCTTCTCCTGGTTAGCATGAACTGCGCACACCCCTTTTTGGAGGTACGCAGTGACTACAGCATAGTTGAAGTCTCTGGGTACAGTGTCTCCGCATTTTGACATGACTCTCTTAGTCATTAAATCAATTAGAACTTCTTCAACAATTTTCTCAGCAGCGCTGAGCTTTTCTGACATACAAACTTAGGTCAGTTGGCTCAGGTGCAAAAGGAATTCAGAGACTATAGTGAATAGTAAGGCAATGATCTCAGGGTTCACACTCAAATTCTCAGTTAGCAAAAAGTATTCGTGGTGCATGGTGTGATGGGTTAAGTAGGCAATCTCAGCAACGGTCTACTTGCAACGGACACGCGGCCTTAATTAAATTCATTCTATCCATTCTGGTGCTATCCAATGGTCTAGTGGTAACCCATAACTGCATTCTGATCCATTCGGAGTGGCGGTCGAACGGGTATATTGGTTCCAACGGATATATTTCTTCGTCATGGCGAAGTATTCTACGTCATTGTTCTAATATCTCGGCGAAGCTCCAATTCTACAATTCTTCTTGCTGTGAAGTGTCCTCTACAGCCTCTAGTAATCTTACAATGTTATCCCTTTTCTTTTTTAACTTCCTAGCCTTCTTCCTAGTGAGCTTCATCTCAGTAATGCTTCTACCATTCTAATGTTTATCTTTTGTGGTCTTAGTTACTTCATGTTGTTGAGAGTCTTTCCTAGGGTTCCTTGATAATACTTCTTCTGTATCAAAAATAGGTAACTCGATCTTCTGCGGATCCTCAAGTGTTCTTTTAGCTTCGACATCAGAGTTGCTAATATTAAATATCTGCGATATGCTCTTCTGTTCTTCAATCAAGTGCACAATCCTTCTGGTCATAAAGTCTTTTAACTCTTGCTTCTTTTGTTCCAAAATTTTTTCTTCCTCTTTTCATCTGGCTTGTTCTCTATCAATCCAAGGTTTTCCTATGAGCATGGTAAATGGGGCATTGTCTTCAAAAAATTTAATGATCTCAAAGTCTTCCTCTGTCGATGTTCCATTGGTAGTCATAGGTATTCGGGTGAGCCTTCCACATAGGTTTACTAGCTATCCTTTGAAGAAACTTGTTCCTCCTAGGGAAGGGATCATGGCAGGCTTTCCTATAACTTCCCAAGTTCTTTCTGGCATAATGTTCACTTGTGTTTTTGCATCAAGAGTACAGTCAATGTCAAAGTCCCCTATTCTTGCTTTGATTTTCTCCTTTTCTTTGAATATCTCTGATAGCCTAACATGTCAGTGGTCATTCAAGGTATCTTTCATCTGTAGCAATATATTTTCTGATTCTTTCTGCATTTCTGCTATAATCTTGGTCTCTTGATCTCCTTCAGGGTTTTCTTTCTCCATATTTAGCTTCTCGAGCCTAGCAATCATTCTAGGGAAATCCAATACTTCATGGTCCATAGCCTTACAACAGAGGCAACTAGGTCTTCTCCCAGAGCATTCCTTAGCAATATGTCCCGGTCTTCTGCAGCTATAACAGAGGGTTAATCCTCTCTTCCATTTAGATGTTCCCCAACTCCTTTTGTACTACACACCAGGATCATGGTGGCTAGCCTGCAAAAAACTCTTTCTAGGATCCTGCATCCACTTGTTAGTCCAGAAATTCTTTCTATGCATAGGTATAACATATCTATCACTATACTTATCAGATCTATTCATATCAAACTTTATTTCATCTATTAATGCCCTAGTCTTGAAGCTAGGATAGTATCTATCAAACATACCTAGATCCATGCTTTAGAAACAAAAAATTTCACTTATCTTAATTCTATAGAGCACAAAGCTTCTAGATCTAATACTTTTAACTATTCTTACCTTTATCAAAGCACAGAGCTTACAGATCTTACCTTTTTTTCTGCAGATCTGACCTTTCACCTTCAGAAATTTCCACTTTTACTTTTCTTAATGCATAGAGCGTTCAAAAATCACTTCTTTTCTTTGGTATCAACCTCTTTCTTGTAGATTTGACCTTTTCTCTTCTGATCTGACCTCTTTTTCTCGGCACAAAGCTTTGTAGGTCAAGTAGAATACTGCGCACTAGGGCAACAGATATACGCACAGAGCTTAGTTCGCACAAAGCATTTTCTTCTTCAGTTCTCAGCAATCACAGTTTCAGGTCCTGGCAACAGAACCATTTGTTGGCACAGGGGAAGACCCAGGGTTCAATGCTCAAGAGCACACCAACAAAACCCTAACTATCGGCCCTTTTGGCAACACCTGCGAAGCAGATGAAGTCTCACCCAAGGTAGAGGCAGGGGCGGTTGCAGGACTCAGATGCCTGCAACCTTAGCTGGGACACTGATCTGTGATTATATCTTTTACAGGGAACTTAGCATAGATCCTTCATCAATATTTAACCCGACTGGTACTTCGAAGATAGCACAGATCTTCTCAGTGAATACTTATACTAAAGATGATTCAGTAATTAGCCACAGAAATATAGGTTAGATTCAATAGATCAAGCACTAAAAATTTTATATATTAAATCTAACGTTCATTCACATATCATCAGCACAGAGCATAAATATATCTACTTAATCACATCAAGCACTTATCCAAGAAAGAGATAAATACATTATATCGAATCACAAAGCACTATACACACAGTTACCGTGGTTCACACCCACCCTGGGGCTACGTCCACAAAGTCTTGTTTATATTGTCTCAGTCAAGAAGTTATAGAACAGAGCTTCAATGACCCTTACTTCGCACAGGACAAAAGATCTGCACAGCTCACTAGATCCTTCCTCCTAGCTCTTTAGCACAAGACTACAACAACTTGCACTTAGCTTTCCGATCTCATGCACAGAGCACTCTAAGATACATCCGATCACACAGATCCAATTACTAGCACTAAGCTCAAAGTTATACATCACATAGATGTCTACATTACTACTATTCTCCTCTATTTACATTTCCTATTTATAGATTACAAAATGGGCCTAAGCATGGGTAAACCCACGGACCGACATCCCTTTCCCGTTACATCAACACAAAACCCTAAAATGGACCCAAAAATAGGTCTTGCTTCCTTACTTTCCACTTCGCATTGCGCTCCTTCCTTGGCAAGATGTCGCAGTCCCAAAAGTGGTCAAATATGACCAAGTATTCTTCAAAACTTGGTCAAGGGACAACATGCCCCCAACACTCACCTGTGACTCGTCCCGAGTCACTCAGGTCTGACCAATGCCGCTTCGAACGCCTCGAGCTTAGCTTGAGCGGCTTTGACCTGCTGCAGTGCGACAGCCTCTTGTTCAGTAAATTCTTGGATTACTGTGTCATTGAGCGGTCCTTCCAGGCGTTTATTTGCAGTGATGACACCCTATTCGAGTTCATCTCCCTGGCTTTCAAGTTCATCGAACAGTTGGCATGCCTTCTCTTTCGACGGGGGTCACGGACTTCAGCTACGCTTTTAGCACATCTACATGCTGCTTTTCTTATTGGAGATGTGCCTCCAATGTCTGCAATTTTGGATTCTCTACGAGGGTTGCGTAAGTCTGGGTGCTTCTAGTGCTTAGTTTCCTACATTTCAAAGCCAATTTTTTCAAACGGTCGACTGCGCTTCGAGCAGTGGCCTCTCTTAGATATCATATCTCTTGGGGTGTCTTAGGCATAGTGCGGAGCTCCAAATCTATGATGCGTTGTTGAAGTTGTTGGATTACTTCTTCCATTTGGGTCACCTACTGTGGGAAACGATCTTCCATCTTCACTTCTATGATCATCACAGAGTGCAGTGCTTTGTGAACTCTTTCCTATACTTCAAGTTGCTCTGCTAGCAACTGGTCCTTGCTCTGCTATAACTGTGCTTTTTCCTCCTCCCACTTTTCTTGTAAGGCAAGTTGCTCCTGTTCCGCCTTCCCCCATTGTTCTCCATGTGCACTCTGTTCTTACACAAAATCTTGTGTGGCTTGCGTTATGTCTTCTTGAGCTCGTCGAAGGTGAGCTTCGAATTTCTCGGTGATTTGGCTTAATTGAGTGGGCTCATCATCTGTTCCTGGTATTTCCATTGTTAAGGGCACTATAGAAACCGCTTAGTTGTTCCGGAGTGCCTACTGCAGTTCTTTGAGTTCACCCGTGATCCGGTGGAATAGCTCCTCCTACTTTGCTTCTTGTTTTTCTGTGAACTCTAGTGAAACATCATTCAGTGCGGCAATTAAGAAGTCAAAATCATTAGGGGTAAGGGTAGTTTTAAGCGTGGTTTGGGTGGCCTTATCTTTCTTTTGGGATGAGGATTGGGTGGAGTAATCTTCCTTTTCTTGGAGGGATCTTCCTCGTCTCTAGGTGGAGTAACCTTGCCTTTGTTCTGCTCAACTTATGTGCCCCCTAGTTCTTCGTCATTACCTCCCTTCGCAGGTGAGAGTGAAGCAGTCTTCGTGGATGTGTTGTGGATATCTTGAACTTCCACATCCTTCTTAGTCTTGCATGGTCTTGGTGTATCCGGCATAGTTTCAAGGTTATCTACGTCAGACATCTCTGTGGGGTCTACTGCAACAAGGAGGTATGTCGACCATTCCTTGGTAATATCCTCCAATTCATCTTCTGTCGGCTTGTAATATGACTAGAGTTGTTGTTTGTGCTCATCTGCGTGCATTATGATGTAGGTGAAGTGATGATCTGTGCTGAATTTCATCAAAGGTCTAAACCTATGAAGCGTTTTGGGTGTGATGCGCGGTGTAGACTGAATGGCATTCTTCAACTGAGTGTAGTAAGTGTGGAAGATGACATTGGACTGCCATTGTTTTTTCATGTCACTGGAGTACCATAGCGTATAGAACTTCGTGGCCAGTGGTTCAAAGGGTTCAATCTCCAGAAAAGTGGCTCCCTCAGGCAGTTCCCAAGCGATGAAAGCGATGAGTATGAGAAACCAACTAAAGTGGAACTCATACCCTTGGTCCTGCACTTGTCTACAATCAAGCTCTAGTTGATTTATAAGGTATTTTTCCCAGTTCATTTGTAGTCCCTCCATGCACTTCCCTGCGAGGTCAACTACAAATCTGGTCACCCATGTAGGTCTGTTTTTTCGGACTAACTTTCCTGCAATCAGCTGGAAACCAAAGCGCACTATTGCATTCTCAATGGAGGCTACCTTGTAACCTCATGTGCCTTTCTCCATATCTCCATATGTGTCTTTTATTCGTTGAGCGAGAGCATGATCTACGGTCTTTCCAGAGTAAAAGTCCTACGGGTCAGGGCCCTGCATGCTTAGCCCAGTGATCTGATTGATCAGAATTGGATCCACGGTGATGTGGTGGTCCAACCATAGGTAACCTCTGTGGTAGTAGGACAACAACAGTCTAACCCTTGCATTTACTTCTTGATGACTCCTAAAATGTGGAGTCTTCATTACGTTGAGGAGGGTTGACTGCGCAAGGTTATGGGTCCATTGCTATGGTACAATATTGGAGTTCTTTCCTTTTGTAATATTCAAGTACTTGTGCAGGGCTAGCATACCATAAACCTTGCAATATCCAAGGTTAAAATCACTAAATTTTAGTGTGGTGAGCTTCTCCTATTTTACATGAACTGTGTACACTCCTTTCGGGAGGTACGTAGTGACTATAGCATCGAAGTCTCTGGGTACAGTGTCTCGATTCAGTATTCCACTTAGTGGTGGGATATATTTAGGCAAGATGCTTGGTATCATCTTCACAGTGGCGAAGTCATTTCCGAGCTTAGATCGTCTTTCTGAAGGCGGTTGGGATGGTCTTGCTCGAGCAGTGGAGGGGGAAGCTGGCAGTGCACCCTAGGACGATGCTTGTACACCTATAGACATTCTATGTTTTGACATGACTCTCTTAGTCATTAAATAAATTAGAACTTCTTCAACAATTTTCTCAGTATCACTGAGCTCATCCGACATACAAACTTGGGTCAGTTGGCTCAGGTGCAAAAGGAATTCAGAGACTACAGTGAATAGTAAGGCAATGATCTCAAGGTAAGTAAATATCAGGGTTCACGCTCAAATTCTCAGTTAGAAAAAAGCATTCTCGGTGCATGGCGTGATGGGTTAAGTAGGCAATCTCAGCAACGGTCTACTTGCAATGGACATGGGGCCTTCATTAACTTCGTTTTATCTATTCTGGTGCTATCCAATGGTCTAGTGGTAACCCATAACTACTTTTTGATCCATTCGGAGAGGTGGTCGAATAGGTATATTGGCTCCAACAGCTATATTGCTACGTCATGGTGAAGTATTCTATGTCGTTGTTCTGATATCTCGACGAAGCTCCAGTTCTGCAATTCTTCTTGCTGCGAAGTGTCCTCTAGAACCTCTTGTAATCTTACAGTGTTAGCCCTTTTCTTTCTTAAATTCCTAGCCTTCTTCCCAGTCAGCTTTGTCTCAGTAATGCTTTTACCATTCTGATGTTTATCTTCTGTGGTCTTAGTTACTTCGCATTGTTGAGAGTCTTTCCTAGGGTTCCTTGATAATACTTCTTCTGTATCAAAAATAGGTAACTCAATCTTCTGCAGATCCTCAAGTGTTCTTTTAGCTTCGACATCGGAGCTACTAATATTAAATATCTATGATCTTCTCTTATGTTCTTCAATCAAGTGCGTGATCCTTCTGGTCATAAAGCCTTTTAACTCTTGCTTCTTTTGTTCCAAAATTTTTTCTTCCTCTTTTTGTCTAGCTTGTTCTCTATCAATCCAAGGTTTTCCTATGAGCATGGTAAACGGGGCGCTGTCTTCAACAAATTTAATGATCTCAAAGTCTTCCTCTTTCGAAGTTCCTTTGACAGTCATAGGTATCTGGGCGAGCCTTCCACATAGGTTTACTAGATTTCCTCTAAAGAAACTTGTTCCTCCTAGGGAAGGGATCATAGCAGGCTTTCCTATAGCTTCCCAAGTTCTTTCTTGCATAATGTTCACTTGTGTTTCTTCATCAAGTGTAGAGTCTGTTACACATCAAATTTACTCACTTTGATAGTGTCGCAAGTGTCATCATTACAAAGGTCGCGAGTGTCGCATTTTGCTCACAAGGTTGCAAGTGTCGCATGTTGCTCGCAAGTGTCACAAGAGAGCATACTTCTATGATTCCTATGTCATGCCTATAACGACATGAGAAAGACAC
>JASDQU010355866.1:0-11988 GCA_032191745.1 Picea mariana
AAGATAAGGTAATAAATGGGTAGGTAGGGAAGTAAATGAGGGGGAAGTCGGTGAAGGAGGAATATGGAGGGGAAGGAGGTTTACGGGAGGATCATTCTACAGGAGATGGGGGATTGATTTTTGGGGGGCTCTCTTGGATTTGTAGAGAGGAGTTGAGTTTTGGAGACAGATTGGATCAGTACAAGCACCGATTTGCTAGAGGTTCTGGGCACAGGGGCCAGGATATCCATATGATATCCTAAAGCTAGGTAGTTGTCCTAGTTGGCAGGGAGGATAGTAGGTTTGGGCAGTGTTGGTCAGTGCATCAAGCAACAGGAAGGAAGGCAACAGAAAGGTGAATTAGCATTAGAACCAGGTAATTTAAATTGTGTATTTGTTTTAATTTTGCTATAAAATTTTATTATTGTTGATAAATCTATATGCAAATATGCTCAATTAAAGAAATTTTTGAATTTTACTAATTTGCTCAATATAGAGGAATTATTGAACTTTACTGTTATGTTAGTTGAATTAATGGATGTTTAATTTATTTGTCTATTACATTTCCTCCTTTCTACAAGAAGTTTCGTATCAGTTTAGAGAGTTGCTCGGTGACCATTTTTGGAGACAAGAGAAATGAAGCCCGGTAAATTAGAAGGGAGGAGAGAACAAATTTTACAATAATAAGCTTCTTGGATGTGGTAAGCCACTAACCACCCCAATCAGTCATTTTTTCCTTAATTTTGCTGATAATTTCCAGCCAATGGGGGACCTTGTTGATTCCCAGAGTTAAAGGTAGACCTAAGTACTTGATTTTATCCTAGGAGGTGAAGCCCGTGAGCCCAAGGGATTGTGCGATCTGCTGAATGGATTACTGATCTACCTCCCAACCATACACTGCACTTTTCCTCCTATTAACTAGTGCTTCGAAAACTCTGCAGAAGCTTTGCATAACTTTGTTAAAATCCCTTGCAATTTTAAGGGAAGCACCTCCCAGGAGTAGAGAGTCATCAGTGAATAGGGCATGGTTGATTGGCTCAATTCCTCTCATCACCCTGATGCCTCGAAGTGTCCCAATTAAATTCTCTGCTTTCAACTTTCAAATTAGTGAATCTGCCATAAAAATGTATAGGAAGGGGGAGAGAGGGTAGCCTTGCCTTATGACCCTCGTTGATTTGAAATAGTTTTCCGACTTTCCATTTACTAAGGGGGCAATCCATGACTCTCTTATACATGCTTTAATCAATCTTATAAAATCAGGGTTGAAGCCAAAAGAGGAAATAACTTGGAGAAGAAAAAAGTGCCTTACCTGATCAAAGGCATTCACCATGTCCAAATTGATAAGCATCCCTTGATCTTTGCGTTGGTGGTTGGAATGAATGGTTTCCTACACAAGGATTATGTTATCTAGGATATGCCTTCCTTTAAAAAACCCTCCTTGGCTAGGAGAGATGGGTTTTTCCAGAAGTGGCTTGATTCTGTTCGCAAGGAGTTTGGAGAGAATTTTGTAGGAAGCATTGCATAACGAAATTGGCCTGAAACGGTCAAATGACATCAGGTTTTCTTCTTTTGGGATTAGAACTAGGAAAGTGGAATTTTTTATTCCTCCCACTATGGATTTTTGGAGGAATATTTTGATCATTTGAATCAAATCAACCTTAATAATGTCCCAACAATTTCTGTAGAAGTGAATGGAGAACTCATCGAGTCTTGGAGATTTGTCTGGCTCCATCATCCATATGACATTACTGATTCATATTCAGTGAAGGGATTCAATATGCTTGAGTTATCCTCCTCATTTACCATTCTTGGAACATGAGTGAGGAAGTGTGAAAATTCCTCCTCAGTATCCATTCCTTCCTCTTTGTACAACTGTTGGAAATGAGAGGTTGCATTCTCTTTTAACTGAGCTATTACTTTATGGACATTCCCATCAAGGGAGGTAATCCTTGCACTATGGTTTCTAGAGAGTTGAGCTCGAGTATTCTTATGGAAGAAGAAATAATTTTTGTCACCAAACTCGAGCCAGAGGTTACTAGATTTGAGCCTCAGAGACTCTTCCTATACTCTGAATGAGCGGAGAGTGATGATATAGTCTTCTTTCTCATTCTTAATTTCATATTAGGTAATGTCTTTAAGATCCAAGTCCAATTGCAGACAGATCATCTGATTGGTGGTCTATTTTCTAAGACTAGTGGGGGAGTCTGGCGGATTTTTTATTCATTCTTTCAGGGCTATTTTGGTGGTCTTTAGTTTTTGTTCCCACACATAGTTGGGAGATCCATTGACAGGGATGGACCAAGCCTTTGAGACTATGTCCATAAATCCTTCCTTGTCTGTTCAGAGGGGGCTGAACCGGAAGGGGATGGCCCCTAGTTTTTCCTCTTCTTCAAACAACAATAGAATGGGTTTATGATCTAAAGTCAACTTTGGAAATTTTTTAGTGGAGATAATATTCTTTATGGAGAGGAAGGTGCTCTGGAGTAAAAACATGTCTAAACAAGATGAAATGTGCTTCATCCCAGCTCTATCTTTTGACCAAGTGTAGAGCCCTTTTTTTGGCTTAAAGTCTAGTAAGTCCCATTGTTGAATTAATTCTTCCACAAAGGGAAGGAAATGGTCCCTACTAATGATGCCTCCTATTTTTTCCTTTTTCTCCAAAACTAGAATGAAGTCTCCTGCTAGAATAATATCTTGAGAGAGTAAGCATCTAGAAAGTCAGACAGGGTTTTCCAGCAGTCTTTCCTTTCTTCATAGAGGACTGGGACATAAATATTAAATAGGTCGAAGGTGATTTTACTTGCAAGGTGCTGAAGTTCGATATAGATCCAATGCTTCATTTCGAAGGAGCTTTTGAGATGGAATTTTTCTTCCTCCCAAAGAGTTTCGAGCCCACCACATGTACCCCTTCCACTTACTTCCTTTCCAACTTTGTTGAGATTGAGAAGGGAAGCCCCTTATATTTTAGTCTCTTGGACCATGAGGATCTTGGGGGATTCTGATTTTAGAAGGTTCTTCACAACTTCATCTTTTAAGGGGTTTCGCAATCCTGTGTAGTTCCAAGAGACTAATCGCATTATTTACTAGCAGAGGGGGGGTAGAGCCTCCCTTGGGAGGCCTAGTTCTAGTATTTCTACCAATGCAAATCTTAATCGTGGGTTGTTTTCCTTTCATTTTTTGTCTCTTAGCCTCTTCTTCCCTTACCTCTCTGTGAGATTTCCTCCCGACTCTTTTCGATGGCCTTTCGAATGTCTCATCTTCCAAGGATCCTGAGATCTCCAAAGACTTCTTCCTTTTCATCTCTGCATAGGATGGAGGGCTAGTGGCTCCTCTTGGTGATCCATCTTGTAGAGGGGTTGTTTCTTCCGATCTTTTATCTTCTATAATAGAAATAGGTTGTTGTTTGACCTCTTCAGCTGCTGGAGCTGGGGGTGGTTCTTATGGGGTGTTGAGTATTTCAAAGGGGTTGTTGGTTGTCTCTGCTCTTGGAGGAGTTGAGCTCCCCTCGCCTTGTAACTGTACTGACGAAGGTGCTACACTCCTTGAGGGCACTCCTTTCCCTTTGGTTATGTTATTTTTTCTAGCTCGAGCTGTTTTCTGGACCTAAGTCCATTGTTCTCCCTTCGAGTTCTCAGCCTCCTCTTCTTTATTTTTGCAATGCCTGGCAAAGTGCCCGTAGCCATGGAAATTTCATAATTTAAACGAGAGTTGCTCATAGTCTAACACTTGAATGTAGGACCAATAAGCCACTGTGAGCTTTATAGCTTCAGGGAGGCCTTTCTCCAGGTCGACTTCTACACAGATTCTTGCACATGAGTACTAGTCCCTCCTTTCGAAATGATCTATATATTTTCCAAGCTTATTGCCTATGGTTTCTAGAGATTTGGGGTTCGAACAGTGCATAGGTAAATGAGGCAGGGGTACCCAAACGGGAACAACCGAGGGAACATCCTGAGACGGATCGAAATACGGGGTCCATTGGTTCAAGTACATACCCTAAGGGTCCATGAAATACATATCATTTCTGAAGATAAGATTCATATCCTCTACCGAATAAAAGACAAAAACGAAGAAGCCCTTACCGACTAAGTAGCTTTTGATTCCTTCTTTGACCAAATATCTCCAGTTCCTTTGCATCCAGGGGTCAAAAAATTTGGGTGAGGGAAAAATCCCATTGAAATTCCCTATTATCCCTCGTTCAACAAGATTCAAAGATGGTATACAGGGTTCTTCGGTCGGCAGGGCAACCGTGGGAATGGTTTCCAGCCTTTTTACAAACTTCTGTTGTTGTTCTCTTGTTGGGCATTTGTCGCATGTTTCTACAAGCTACCTAAACATCGTCAACTCGGGAGGAAGAGGAGGAGCGGACTCGGGGCCCCCTCCTGGGGCCATGGCGATGGAACAACTCCCATATGTGCTCTGGGATGTAGGCTCTCTGACCAAAACTAATTACAATGACATGTTTTGTTTTAAATATAGCTCAAGTTTGACCTTTTTTCCAATATAGGTGAGTGCTATCAACATTCTTCTTCCACATGTTACTTTTAAAAATCTTCCCAATTTCATTCTTAGTTAACACTTTATCTTTTAAATACAATTCAACATTGACCAATTTCTCAAGATAGTTAGGCCATCTTAACATATTTCTTTGATAGGTTTTTTTTAAATACAGTTCTAACTTTGACTTTTTTTAAAGATCGTTGGGGATTTTCGATATTCTTGATTGAAATGTTACTTTTACATATAGTCCAACTTTTATTATTGCTTAACAGGTTATTTTTTTAATTCAATTAAACTTTGACCATTTCTTCAAGATAGTTTTGGGATGTTAACATTCTTGTTTGAAAAGTTAGTTGGGTGTTTGAGATAACTTTTATAGATGTTTACAATTCAACTTTGACCTTTTTTTAAATATAGTTGGGTGTTTTCAACATTCTTGATTGACATGTTACTTTTAGATATCTTCCAACTTTTATTATTACTTAACATGTTATTTTTTAAATACAATTCAACTTTGACTATTTCTTCAAGATAATTGGGGGATGTTAACAATCTTGTTTGAAAATTACTTTTTGATGATGACGACGATGATGATTAACGTCCACTAAGACTAAATTGGTCTATCGGACCTTAGGAGGGTAAGTGATTACTTGTGATTCTTTAGAATTTTGTTTTTGTGCTCGAAAATCATTAAGAGAAGCTTTCCAAGATCACCATACTTTTGTTGAGTTAAGAGGTTAGGAAGGTTGGTAGTGTGATAAACATTTTGAAAATGAGATCTAATATGGGTATAGGTTGGACAATCTAAGAGAAAGTGTTTTTCATCCTCAACATTCTTAGTATCACAAAGGTGACACACTCTTTCATCCCATGGTGTTTTAGGAATTGAACAACGTCGAGTTTCATTATGGAGCTCGTGAGAAATTGTTCTTATCTTAGCAATGCTTATTTTTTTCTTTACACTTGGCAAAACATATAGATAATTTTGACCTTCTAGATTAGGGTTGATTACATCTTTATAATACCTTAATTTTCTTTTTTCCTCTAATTCTTTAAATATAGTTTAACTTTGACCATTTTTTGAAGATAATTTGGCATTTTAGACATTCTTGTTTAACAAGTTACCTTCAAATATAACACAAATTTAGTTGTTTTCTCCACATATTTAATAAGATCACTTTTAGAAATATTTACAATTCAACTTTGACCACTTTTTAAAGATAGTTCGCTAACCTTAACATTTTTGTTTGACAAATTACCTTTTAAATATATTTTAACTTTAACCATTTTTTCAAGATACTTCATTACCTTTAAATATGGCAGAAATTCAGATATTTTTCAAAATATTTAATGAAATTAGTTTTAAAGATGTTACACAACTCGTCTTTGACCATTTTTTAGGCATTCTTAATATTTTTGTTTAAGGGATTACTTTTTATATATAATTTAACTTTAACCTTTTTTCAAGATAATTGGGTGTTTTCAACATCCTTGTTTAACCAGTTACTTTAAATATAGCATAATTTTCACTCTGTTTTCAAGACATTTAATGAGATCACTTTTAAAGATGAGGTAAATATTTTTACTTGACTAACTATTTTCAACTATGGGATCAAACTATTTCAAAAATGCTTTGAACATGCTTATTAAATAAATAATTTTTTAAATAAAAACTAATCAACCCCAAAATATCTAAATTATTTATTTTGAACATACTTAATTATCATAATCTTTATTTATATATTTTATTTAAAATATTTATAATTTACATATATTAACTTTCATATTTAAATAGTATATTTCATCCCATTATGTTGTCTATTTCTATCATAATTTTAAAGAAATTGAGGATTGATATCTCTATCATCTCAAGATATATATATCGAACTTTCCATATAATATCTTCATAATTTTAAGGGAGCCGAGGATTGATATCCCTATCATCTCAAGATATATGTATATTGGATTTGAGGGTTGATGCCCCGCTATGATCTCATGAACAACATAAATTAGCACTTAGGTACCCTCAGCACCTAGGTACCCTCCCCTGGAGAACATAACTTAGCACCTAGGTACCCTTCACGATCAACTTTTTAGTGGAGAACATAACTTAGCACCTAGGTACCCTCCCCTATATTTTTCTTATTTTTTTATTGTTTCTAGGTACTTTGCTTCTTAGTAATCTTAAGTGGACTCTCTGAAATTTCGACCTAACAAGCTTTGGGAGACATTTGTGCTTCCTTGGGTGTGGGAAGAGATTTTGGATTCCCATAAGTGCCTCATTATTGTCCATGCTCCCCTTCGGAGCCTGATTGGTAGCTCTATTGAACATTTACTTAAACTACCCATCCTCCTAGATATCCTCCATCGTAGATCTAACTTTAGTAAAATGACCAAAGGGAATAGCCTCTAGGCCTATGCAAACTGGAAAAACAAGGTTGAAAGGAAGGCTAGAGATTATACACAAAAATCTCTTTCCATTGAAGTGCCCCAATATGTTACCAAGGTTGGAAAAGAGACCCATTAACAAAATTCTACCACACTAAGTTTCCTAATTCAATTAAGGAAAAATTAGAGGAAATAAAAGGAAATATCAGAGATAAAACATAGAAATTATCAAATGAATAGATTCAAGATGAGTTTGAAGTGTGGGTTTATTACCCAGTATTTTCGAGAATGTAGGATACAACGTTTTTTAGAATCATGAAGTCCTATTGGTTGAAGAAGGCCTTATTTTCCAAGGAAGAAAGAAGCTTGCGACAATAGAACATCCTCCACGAAACTTACTTGTTAGATGGTAAATATGTCACAATTTGTAAAGTAATGTTTGAGATTGAAATTGTTGTTTCACATATGATGATAAAATTGATGCCATGGCATTGAAATAAGACTCCCTTTCTATATGGGCACATAATCCAAAGCTATTTTTTAATAAGAAAATCCTCGACCTTCTAGTGCACTTTAAGAGGAACCTCTACAAAATAAAGACCCAAATGAATAGAAAATGGAAAAAAGTTTCTTGTCTCTTCAAGATAGAAATGTTTTCATTTCATCTAGATTTTATGACATGTTACTTTCTTTTAGCAAAAATAATTATATATTTATGTATGCCATGTTGCTTTCTTTTAGTAAAAATAATTATATGTTTTTATTTATAAAATAATAAACTAATAAATCAAGATCTAATAAAATGCTATGCTGGTTTCCTATGACAAGGCTCCACCAACATGCTTGTACTCTTTTTTTTTTTTTAATATATAAATATACATTATATTAAATATATATATATATATATATATATATATATATATATATATATATAATTTTTGTTTAAAATAATTTTAATTTAAAAATAATTACTTTAGTGTGATTTTTAAAAATCTTTTACCATATTTTAAATTTATTAATTTTTATTAAAAATATCACTTTTAATAAATTATTTTAGAAAACAATTATACAATTTCAAAAATATTGTTTATATTTCAATATAAATTTTAAAAAATATTTAATTATTTTAATTATTATCTATATATTTAATTAAAAAATAATTTTTTATTTTTAAAATTATAATGATATTTTTTTTTTCAATATTTAAAATTCACTAAACTATTTTGTATATGTAAACTTTGAGAAATATCATTTTTATTTATATTTTTCAATTTTTAAAATTATAATAATATTTTTCTTTTAATATTTAAAATTCACTTTACATAAGTTTTATATATTTTATATATGTAAATTTTGAAAAATATCATTCTTATTTATGTTTTTTAATATTATTATTAAATAAATTTAAACTTTAGTAATCAAATTATTGGAGGAAGATATTTCAATCTTATAAAGTAAAATTCTCATAGCAATTTAATGGAGGAAGATATTTCATGTAATAAAGTAAAATTTTCATATAGCAATCATATTAATTATTATTTATATATTTTATTTTAAATTATTTATAAATTTTAAATTATAATATTAAGTTTTTTTAAAAATAATTAATAATGTTAATTTATATTTTCAAAAATATTGCTTAATAAATTATATTTTCAATATAATAATATTAATATTGTAGAAATTTCATCAATTTTGATTACAATTAAGAATATTTAATAATAACATTTTAACTTATGTTTTGAAGAGTTTTATTTAATAAGATTTTTATTTGATAATTTTTAATAATAACAATATTTTTAATAGATTGTTAAAATATTTTTTTAAATGTTTTTTAAAGAAAAAAATTCACTATTTTTTTTAAAATAAAAAAATTATATAAATTAAATATCTATAAGATAACTAAATATATAAATAAAATACCTATCCTCAAATGCTTAATTAATCACTAGTGGAAAATATAACCATAAAAAATTATATATTTTAGATAAAAAGAATTGTATACAATCAACTATATGCAATTCATGTGACAATAAGTTTATAAGGTTTTGAACCAGTTTTGAACGGGAATAATAATTTTCGGGAATATTACTTCTCTACCGATTTTGAACGGGAATAATACTTTTCTGCGGTTTTGAACGAGAATAATACTTCTCTGCGGTTTTGAAGGTGAATAATACTTCTCGGAAATATTACTTCTTTGGGGATTTTGAACGAATAATACTTGTCTCATGTTTTGAAAGAGATATTTTGTTGTATGCAAGAAAAATACTTCTCTTTGGTTTTTGTCTTTGTTTCCTAGAATAATCTCAATAGTTTGTCTCTGTCTCTCAGGAACTTCTCTGCGGTTTTGGAAAATTATTTTCAGTTTCTTCAAGCAGTTGAGCAATTGGACATGCGAAATGAGGTGAGTCACTTTTTACTTTGATTCAATTTTAATTTAAAATATATTTATAATCTATTAACCTAAAGAGATTTAAATATATTTTATTTATTTATTATTTTAAGTTTCATAAGTAAAAGTTGATTTGAGAGATAATAACGAATACCATTATTATCAATTAAAAACAAATTTATTTTCCATTTTTAAAGTCAATCAAAAATAATAATAATTGTTACAGTTTTATTTATTTATTTTCTCTCTTCTTTTGAATATGAGCACTCCACCACCTATTCCAAAAACTCGGCCTAAATCACCCTAGAGATCCTTTATGATTATATGAAATCATTAGAAAAAAGGAGTGAAGAAAGAGACCTAAAACTAAAAATTAAAAATTAAAAAAAGGATTGATTGAATGATTGATAAACAAACTAAAGACACCATTTAAACTCAAATAGAGTATAGATTCTTAGGGTTCAAGAGTGAATTGCAGACAATGAAGGATAGGATTCAAGAAATGGAAAAACATAAACAATCAACCCAATAAGGAGGGGTTGAAGAAAATCACAACTTGAGAGACAGGATTAAAGAGCTAGAAGAAAAATTAACCAACAATTTGACCCTCAGTAATATGGAAAACAAATTGGATATCAAATCCATCAAAGAGGAAATGAATAAGCTAATTGAACTAGACCATGAGCATAACAAAAGAGCCTTGAACCTCATAATTTTTGGTATATAAGAACAACAAGAGGAGGATAAGCTAGCAATAGTAAAAGAAGAATTAAATAATAAATCACAAATTGATACAACTTACCTCATAGAAACAAAAAGGCTAGGAAAAATAATTGACTGCAAAGATATGTTGATCTATGTCAAAGTAAATTGTAATGACCATAAATATAACATAATTAGTAAATATCCTAGCTTAAAAGGGGAATATTTATAAATGAAGACCTCATTCCCGAAGACCAGGCTGAATTAAGGAGGGAAGTTCAAAAGGTAAAAGAAGTGAGGAAAGAAGGAAAATGGGCAATAATTAGAAATCGAAAAGCTATTGTTAGGGATAGAGACTAGAAGGATAATAATAAATAGGAATTTGGGACACTCGGGATCCTTTTTTGGAACTGTCATGGTTTTCCATGGCGCAAAGGTTCTATGATAAGTTGGATCCCGAGTGATATTGATATTATTTGTCTAGTTGAATTTTAGGAGCATGACGAGTCTAAGATCCCTCACATAGAAGGTTGTGTCTTGTGGTTAGCATGGAACAAAGAATCCTACCATAGAGGGATAGGAGGCATAGCTTGTTATATTAGAAAGAACATTTCTCCTCACATTCAACTGCATAAGATTGACCCTATCAATCAGTACATTTGGATAGAAATTTCAGACACCAATGTTAAGAAGATGTATATAGCAATTTTCTGCTTTGCACCTATTAATTCTACTTTTTATAAGAAAAACAATCTAGATAAAAATTGTCCCTATAATAATTTAAAACAAGAAATTTATAGTTTGAAAAATGAAGGTAATATCCTCCTGCTAGGAGAATTTAATTCTAGGACTGCAACTAAACAAGATACTCTTTTAAGTACTCATTCCAGCCATAATCCCTTATGGCTAGATGATGACCTTGTTTTATCTAATAGCTACAAAAGAATCTCTGAAGACCTAATTGAGAATTTTTTTGGTACTGAGTAATGAAGTGACCAAACTCCAATCAGATGACATGTATTCATGGGCTAGGTAGTAGCTTTGTAGATTATGTGATATATGATATCACCGTTTCCAACCAAATAACAACTTTTGACCTTTTACATGACCATGATCCTGACTCTGATCATAAACCTTTAACCCTAACTCTAAACTTCTCCATGCATAGGAGCACCATTGAAGAGAATTATGATAATCAAAGGAATTTGCGCTTTGACAAAAGTAAATTTGACATTTTCTTAAAGGATTTAAATAGTAAATTAAATCTCCTACTTATAAGGACAACATAGAAAAACTCTATCATAATTTTACAACTACCCTTTCCACTTCTATTAACAAGTTCTCTTTCGAGGTGTCCTATAAAAAGAATAATAGAATGACAAATCCTTGGTATGATGAAGAATGTAAAATTGCTAGGAAAGCCATTAGGAATTCTTCTAATGAGTCTTTAAAACTCGATAAGATCAATACGTACAAATCCTTAATTAAAAGGAAAAAAAGGTACTATATCAATAAAAGGAAAGATCAACTTTCACAACTATACAAGTTGGATCCTAAGAAGTTTTGGAGCCAAATTCTAAACTGCAATACTAAATAAAATAATAGGATTCCCTTAAGGGACTAAAATTACTACCTTAAAATTCTTTATGAGTTCCCTAATGCCATGGACACCATTCCTATTGTCCCTACAAAGGAAGAAGTTTTTTCTTTAGATGACATAGAGTTCGGGGTTAAGCAGCTTGCAAATGAGAAAGCTAAGGACATTGAAGGATACCAAGCTGAAATTTTTAAAATCGGAGGGCCTATCCTTATCCATCACATACACAAGCTCTTCAATTTAGCAGTCAAGAAGGGCTTCCCTAAACCCTGGACGCAAATCCTCATTGTTCCTATTTTTAAAAATGGGGATAGAAACATTCCCTCTAATTATAGGACCATTGTGATTATCCCGATTTTAGCCAATCTTTATGGAATTATTTTAGAAAAGAAGATTATCCTTTGGCTAGAAAGTCACAGTAAAAGAG
>JASDQU010355867.1:0-12183 GCA_032191745.1 Picea mariana
GAGTTAGTTGGAAGGAAGAATTTAAATGATCTCATGGATATGTATCGTGGGACTCTTGTAAAATCCAAGTTCATTGCTAAGATATTTAGACCTCTTCACATGCAGCTTAAGAACCTAAACAGATAGAATCTAACCTACCAAGGTCAGATCAGGGGGTTAAAAATGGAGTTGCAACATTTCAGGGAAAATCTATCCAAAAGGAATTTGAGTGTTGGCCCAAGTTTCCACAAGAAGGAGTTCCAGAATCATAAAGTAAAAGATGAAATGTCTTAAAGAGTTTTAGTTTTGGACAGTGCTTTTTCCTTGCATTTTTGAATATTTTGGTGAAGTATGATGCCTATGACTAAGTTTTAACTCATACACCAAATAATGAAGTTTCTACAAGCATCTCTAGCTCCGAAGATGTTTTGTTTTGGGTGTTTTGGAGCTCTACTAGATACATTAAGCAGTTACAGGAAATTTCACAGTGCCTGGCACTGTGAACTGTTTTATGTAGTCAGGCACTGTGAACTTTGTTGTGAACTGGATGATACAGTTTCCGCTACAAAATATGTTGCGAACTTCTGTTTTGAAGGTTTCAAGAGGATAAACGATTTACAAATTTCTAGAGAAGTATGGGACAACTTATTGAAAGTTAGTTTAAGAATGGAGAGACACCTGACAAGAAGAAAATGTGATAAAGGGACAAATCATCAAGCCTATTAAATATGTTGGGGTACTTACCAGTATTAAGCCTAGTTTTTAGGAGTCAGTTATTTTTGTTGAACAACTATAGTTACCCTAGATTCATGATGTGGAGATCCTATGCTAGTGGATGCGGCTCGAATTGTACAACTATCATTCTGACGCAGACCTGTCTGCCCTCGGGCCAAGATCCTCTCATAGGATCGTTCTTTAACCCCCTTTGAGCTGGATCAACTCTTTCGGATTCCCTATTGGAATCTCAATTCTATCGATCCACAAGTCCTTTTCGCAACTCGCAATCTCACGAGTTCGCGAGTTGTGACTCTCAACTCTTCCTTCTCAAATCCATGATACCCGAGATCGCAAAATGGTTATGGTTCCTTCTCTGTTATCACCCTCTGTTTGTGACCACCGACTGGGCTTAAATGCCAGCACCTCTCGCAACTCGGCACTTTGTATGTTTCAACACGAACAACTATAGTTACCCTAGATTCATGATGTGGAGATCCTATGCTAGTGGATGCGGCTCGAATTGTACAACTATCATTCTGACGCAGACCTGTCTGCCCTCGGGCCAAGATCCTCTCATAGGATCGTTCTTTAACCCCCTTTGAGCTGGATCAACTCTTTCGGATTCCCTATTGGAATCTCAATTCTATCGATCCACAAGTCCTTTTCGCAACTCGCAATCTCACGAGTTCGCGAGTTGTGACTCTCAACTCTTCCTTCTCAAATCCATGATACCCGAGATCGCAAAATGGTTATGGTTCCTTCTCTGTTATCACCCTCTGTTTGTGACCACCGACTGGGCTTAAATGCCAGCACCTCTCGCAACTCGGCACTTTGTATGTTTCAACACCGAACCCTCATGCTCTTACTTCACAAATTCCTGATATGTGAGAGTCAATGAAGTGTTGACCCCTTCCAATCGGTGACGTGTGTCCTTTGGTCTATTTCCTGGGCCCACTGTATGGTTCTGCCACGTATCCGCACTCGTGCATCGGCTCTCAGTACTTCACGTCTTTTGCAATCGAAAACAACTCCTCTCAACCTTCGAACCCCCGAACATGCGAAATGCGATGGGATTCCTAATCCAACGGTCCTCCCGTGACCTGGATCCAACGGCTACCTTTAATCCTCGTGATTTCACCTCTCGCGAGTTCGAGCACCCAATATTTGGCTCTCATCCTTTGAACCTACGATTTCACGAGATCCTTTGATCTCTGCCACCTGTCCTCTTCCTAACGGATGACTGCGATTCTCTCACGATTTTGCGAATTTGGGACTTTCGAGACAAAAGTCTCGAACTCTTATCCTCCGATATGCTAAAATGTCGAAATTTTGACACGTCTTCCATGCAGGTCCCACAATGGAACTAACCACCTTTTCAGAGTTTCGGACTTCGTGACTTCGCGAATCCTAATGCTGAACTTTCAACTCTCTAGCCCACGAAACCCTGAATTGGTCAATGAAGATCTGGCCTCTGTGTCAGCAAGTGCACCACCTGTCCACTCTCAGATGGACGGTCCTTATTCTCTCGCTATTTCGGGACTTTTCCCCTCGTGACCTCGCGAGTCTTGATGCAAAGGTTTCGACCCTTCAACTCACGAAACCCCTAAATGAGATTTTGCGTGTGTGAACCAACGACCCCTGTTGGTTAAATCATATGGTCCAATTCTCCCGAGATTACACTTTGGAAAATACACACCGTAACCTTCTTTCTCCTCTGCAATATTTGACAGTTCTCAGAACCTCGTGAATTCTCCACGGAGAATTCCGACCATCGAGTTCCTCCTTGATAGTTTCTGCGAAATGAACATTGTTCCTCCATTCAGAACTTGTCTTCCTGCAAAACGCCTTCTTACAACTCTTCAAGGAACTATCCCTCTTGATCTTTCTCCGCAACTCGAGTCTTCAAGAAGACTCCTGCACGCACTCCTTGCGGCAACTCTTTGATACTTCCAAGTATTGAACTCTTCGAATCTGTGCACTCTCTGTGACAACAGTCCTTCAACAAATTCGCTCAGGTTACAAACACTGAGACTTCACTTAGCCTGCGCACTCCTTGCGCGGCTCCTGTGCTTAACTTGCACTTCTACGAGAAAGAGAATAGTGTTATCTCTCCTGAGCTTGTAGAGACGAACTTTGACTTCTTTCAATGCACACCTTGTGGACAATTTCACTGCAGTCCTTGCAGGAAAACTCTTGCTCAGACAGAGAAACAATTGAAACTCATTCTTTACTCTCCCTCTCTTCAGATTTCAGACATTTAACATGAAATCATACATTCATGCATCAAAACAAATTCATAACAGAGAGTAAACAAGCATGAGCATAACATTCAATCATGCATACACATAAAGTATTTGAATGCCATGAGTCTTAATCAAGATTCATATATTAATCTCATAACTTCTGTACATGGGTTCTTCTACACAGTTTTTCTGCTTCTTCTCTCCTATGCTCTCTTCTCATAATGTTTCTAATGTTACAATGATACAAGTGAGGGTGTCTATATATGTTTTCCCTCTGGCTCCTAAAACTATCTAATCTACGAATTCAAGTTTACCTACTTACATTTACTATTATAAATGCCTCTTAGTCCTTCAGATGAGAGAGGGACACTCAAGGTATGATTACACTCTACGAGTATGCCTTTTTCTTAATTGTCATTTAAGTTTGGCACATCCAACGTTAAAACATTTCAAACAATTTATCATGTTCCAAAATGTGTTGGCACTTGCCCCAAGCTCGCTTGACATTGGCGATGCTCCTGCATCATATACTCCCTCACTTGAAAAATTTCATGGGCTCCTTTCCATGAACTCTCACACGGTCTATCCATGCTTTTGGATCTCTGCTTCATTCTCCCAACTGGCATCTTCAACTAGATATCCCTTCCACTTGACCAAGTATTCAAAGTATTCCTTCCTCCTGGTCCTCTTGCTAACTCTTTTGTCTAGTATGCTTTCCATCTGTGGATTCTCTGCAACTGGCATCTGTTTAGTCCACTAAACCTCTGGTTGTTCATCACTTGTTCTTGATTCCTCAACTTTGTATGGGCACAAATCTGAGACATTGAATATCGGAGAAATTTTGATCCCATCGGGTAATTCAATCTCATAAGCATTTGCCCCAAATTTCTTCAAGACCTTACATGGTCCGATCTTCTTCATCTTCAGTTTGTTATATGTCCCCTTCGGGAACCTTTCCTTTCTCAGATGTGCCAGAATCAAATCACCAACCTCAAATTGAAGTTGTCTCTTGTGTTTATCTGCTCTGCGCTTATACTCTTGGCTTGAGTTTTGTAGTCACTCCTTCACCTGGCTATGAAGTTCCTTCATTGCTTCTGGGAAATCCTCTGCACTAGCACTCCTAGTTGCATTCTGTTCTGAATCTCTCAATTCCAAAACTCCTCTTGGCTGCATCCCATAAACAATTTGGAATGGACTCTGCCCTTTGCTTCTGTTGATTGAATCATTGTAAGCAAATTCCGCCTGTGGTAGAATATTGTCCCACTGACTGTGGTGCTCTGTCACCAAGCTCCTCAGCAAGTCTCCCAAACTTCTGTTCACAAATTCTATATATCCATCCGTATGAGGATGATAAGCTGAACTAAACAATAAATTTGTTCCCATCTTTTTCCATAAGGTTCTCCAGAAGTGTCCCACGAACTTGGTGTCTCGATCCGAAACTATGCTCCTTAGTAAGCTGTGAAGTCGAATGACCTCATTGAAAAACAGATTTGCAATGTGAGTTGTGTCACTGGTTTTCTGACACGGTATGGAGTGTGTCATCTTAGAAAATCTATCCACCACTACAAAGATAGAGTCAAACCCTCTTTGTGTTCTTGGCAGCCCCAATATGAATTCCATGTTGACTACATCCCATGACCTGTTAGGTATGGGTAACGGTTGATAAAAACCTGTATTCTGCCTCTTCCCTTTGGAATGCTGAGAAATTTTGTATCTGTCCACAAATATTTTGACGTCTTCTCTCATTCCTGGCCAAAAATATGACTCATTTAGCTTTGAGAACGTCTTGTCATGACCGAAATGTCCATCCAATCCTCCACTGTGTTTCTCCTTCAACAAATTCTCCCTCATGGAGAATTTTGGAATACAAAGTTGATTACCCTTAAACAATAATGTATTCTATCCATTGGCTTCTGTCCCTGAGAATTGGATTCTCAACTGCTTCATATGACTCCTTAAAATATGGATCATCTCTTTACATGTCCCTGAGATCATCAAAACCCAGTGTTTTGACTCTAAACTCCTGCAACAACAAACATTTCCTGCTGAAAGCATCAACAAATTTGTTAGCAGTTCCAAAAATATGCTTCATTACAAAAGTAAAGTTTTGCATGTATTCAACCCATTTAACATGTCTTTGATTCAACTTCTCCTGTTGAGTCACAAATTGCAAAGCATGATTGTCACTGTATAAGACAAACCCCTTGTGAATCAAATAGTGTCTCCACTTCTTCAATGCCTGAAGAGTACTTCACTTTCGCTTCATTCAACTTCTCGCTAAATTATGCTATCATTCTGTCTTCTTGGCTCAAGACTACCCCTATTGCAAATCCACTTGCATCACATTTTACTTGAAATGTCTTTTTGAAATACGGCAACACCAAAATTGGTTGTTCCATGATTTTCTTCTTCAACAAATTAAAACTTTTATCAGCCTCTTCTATCCAGTGAAAAGACTTGTGTCTCTTCTTCACTGTGTCCATCATTGGTTCACTAATTCCACTGAAATTCCTAATGAACTTTTGGTAGAAACTAGCCAATCCATGAAAACTTCTCACCTCAAATATACTCTTTGGTGATGGCCAATTCTTAATTACCTCCACCTTATCTGGATCCATCCTCAACTTATCTGCAGAAATAACAAAACCCAAATAAATGAGATCTGTCTTCATGAATGAGGATTTCTTCATATTTATCATCAACTTCTCTTTCTATAGCCTCCTCATCACTGTAGCCAAATGTTCCAGATGCTCTGCCTCTATTTTACTGAAAATCAGTATGTCATCAAGATACAGAATGACAAATTTTCCGATGAACTCCTTCAGGACTTTGTTCATCAACCTCATGAAGGCACTTGGCACATTCGTTAAGCCAAACGGCATAACAAGCCATTCATACAACCCTTCGTTAGTCTTGAAGGCTATCTTCCATTCATCAACTTCTCTCATACGAATCTGATGATATCCACTTTTCAAATCAATATTTGAAAAAAATTTGGCTCCACTCAAGCAATCCATCAAATCATCCATCCTTGGCAATGGAAATCTGTACCTAATGGTTATCTTGTTGATCTCTCTCAAGTCAATACACATTCTCCAGCCTCCATATTTCTTTGGACTGAGTACTGTCGGAACAACACACAGACTCAAGATTTCTCTTACCAACCCCTTGTCCATTAAATCCTGGACCTGTCTTTTGACTTCTTCATTCTCCTGCAACGTCAATCTGTATGTTGCTTTGTTTGGTAAACTAGCTCCAGGTATGAGATCAATATGATGACTCACACTTCTGATCGGTGGAAACGAACGAGGTAGTTAGTCCACTACTATGTCAGCAAACTCTTCCAACAGTTTTTGAACCTCTTCCGGTAAATCATCTACCCTTGTACTGGTTAAAACAATTTTAGGCTTCCTGAACACAATGAATTGCGGTTTCTCCTTCTTCTTAACCTCTGTAAGAAGTTCCTTCCCACTCATGAGAAGTACAATGTTTCTTATTTCAGGTTTCACCTCTTTATCTTTGATTGGAAGCAACATGTGAGTTCTCCCATTCTTCTCTAGGGTGTGTGTGTTCTTCCTCCCATCATGAATTACATTTCTGTCATATTGCCATGGTCTACCCAGCAATAGATGACAAACATCCATGGGAATAACATCACAGAGTATTTTATCTTTATACCCTCCTATTTTAAACTCAACTAAACATTGTTTAGTGACATTTACCTGATGACATTTTTGTAGCCACGAAACTCTATATGGGATTGGATGTTCAATAGTCTCTTGCTCCAGCTTTTCTACCATCTCTGTAGAAACGAGATTATCCATGCTACCACTGTCCACAATGACCTTGCATACCCTGTCCTTGGTTTTGCAAGTAGTCTGAAAAAGACTGTTCCTTTGCACTGGATTCTCCACCTCCTTCTCTGGCATTAAGAGAAATTTTTGCATCATCAACAATCTTCCACCTTCAGCATCTTCTACCTCAACATTCCACCTCTGTGCTTCGGCAATGTGAGTTTCACCACCTTATTTCTTCTTATCTGGACATTCATAAGACTTGTGTCCATTCTTTCCACATGTGAAGCATTTCACCACTCCACATCTTCCTCTTCCTCTACCTATGGTACGAGGAAAAATGTTTCCATTAGCATACTGACCTTTCTGTTCAGTATGCTTCCCTCTCTGTGAACTTCCACCTCTCTCAGTTTGAGTCTGAGGTTTCTTCCAGTCTTCCTTGGGTTTCTAATTTCTATCCTAGGCAACTAATTTGCCTCTGGGATGACTTCTGCCTCTGCCTCTTTGACCTTGTTTTCGGCTCAGCTTCTCTTCAACTTTCAGAGCCATATGATAAGCATCTTCCACTGTTCGGATGGTCATCATGCTCATCTCATCCTAAATGTCGTATCTCAGACCATTCATCTACCTGGCAACTTTTTCATTGTCACTTTCCCGATGACCTGCTCTGATACCAAAAATGATGAAGACCTGTCGGCTCTCGGGCTGAGATCCGCTCATAGGATCGTTATTTAACCCCCTTCGAGCCGGATCAACTCTTTTGGATTCCCTACTAGAATCTCAATTCTATTGATCCACAGGTCCTTTTTCGCAACTCGCAATATCGCGATTTCGCGAGTCATGGCTCTCGACTCTTCCTTCTCAAATCCGCGATACCCAAGATCGTGAAATGGTTATGGTTCCTTCTCTGTCAGCACCCTCTATGTGTGACCACTGGTTGGGCTTAAATGCCAACACCTCTCGCAACTCGTCACTTCGTATGTTTCAACACCAAACCCTCATTCTCTTACTTCACGAATTCCCAATATGAGAGAGTCAATGAAGTGTTGACCCCTTCCACTCTATGACGTGTGTCCGCTAGTCTATTTCATGTGCCCACTGTGTGTTTTTGCCATGTATCTGCACTCGTGCCTCGGCTCTCGGCACTTCGCGTCTTTTGCAATCGAAATCAACTCCTCTCAACCTCCGAACCCCCAAACACATGAAATGCGATGGGGTTCCTAATCCAACGGTCCTCCCGTGACCTAGATCCAATGGCTACCTTTACTCCTCACGATTTTTCCTCTCGTGAGTTTGAGCACCCAATATTTGGCTCTCACCCTGCGAACCTACGAGTTCGTGAGATCCTCTTATCTCTGCCACCTATCCTCTTCCTAATGGACGGTTGCGATTCTCTCACCGTTTCATGACTTCAGGACTTTCGAGACAAAAGTCTCGACCTCTTATCCTCCAATATGCCCAAATGCCAAAATTTTGACACATCTTCAACGCAGGTCCCACGATGGAACTTCCCTCCTTTTCGGAGTTTTGGACTTCGCGACTTCACGAATCCTAATGCTGAAGTTCCGACTCTCCAACCCACTAAACCCCGAATTGGTCAATGAAGGTTTGGCCTCTGTGTCGGCGAGTGCGGAACCTGTCCACTCTCAGATGGATGGTCCTGATTCTCTCGCTATTTCGGGACTTCGCCCCTCGCGACCTCGCGAGTCTTGATGAAAAATTTTCGACCCTTCAACTCACGAAACCCTGAAATGAGATTTTGCATGGGTGAACCAACGACCCCTGTTGGTTTAATGCTATGGTCTGATTCTCTCGATATTTCACTTTGTAAAATACCCACCGTAACCTTCTCGCTCCTCTACAAGATCCGATGGTTCTTAGAACCTCGTGAATTCTCCACGGAGAATTCCAACTGTCGAGTTCCTCCTTGGCGATTTCTGCAAAATGAACATGGTTCTTCCTTTCGGAACTTGTCTTCCTGCAAAACACCTTCTTACAACTCTTCAAGGCACTAGCCCTCTTGAGCTTTCTCCATAACTTGAGTCTTCAAGAAGACTCCTGCACGCACTCCTTGTGGAAAATCTTCGATAAATCCAAGTATTGAACTCTTCAACTCTATGCACTCTCTGTGATAGCATCCCTGAGACTTCACTCAGCCTGTGCACTCCTTGCACTATTCCTGTGCTTAAATTGCACTTCTGTGAGAATGAGAACAATGTTATCTCTCCTGACCTTGCAGAGACGAGCTCTGACTTCTGTCAACGCACACCTTGCGGACAATTTCATTGCACTCCTTGCAGGAAAACTCTTGCTCAAACAGAGAAACAATTGAAACTCATTCTTTACTCTCCCTCTCTTCATATTTCAGACATTTAACATGAAATCATACATTCATGCATCAAAACAAATTCATAACAGAGAGTAAAAAAGCATGAGCATAACATTCAATCATGCATACACAGAAAGCATTTGAACACTATGAGTCTGAATCAAGCTTCATATATTAATCTCAGAACTTCTATACATGGGTTCTTCTACATTTTTCTGCTTCTGCTCTCCTATGCTCTCTTCTCATAATGTTGCTAATGTTACAATGATACAAGTGAGGGTGTCTATATATGTTTTCCCTCCAGCTCCTAAAACTGTCTAATCTAGGAATTCAAGTTTACCTACTTACATTTACTAATATAAATACCTCTTAGTCCTTCAGACGAGAGCGGGATGCTCAAGGTCTGATTACACTCTACGAGTACGCCCCTTTCTTAATTGTTTCATTTAAGTTTGGTGCGTCCAACGTTAAAACATTTCAAACAATTTATCATGTGCCAAAAATGCGTTGGCGCTTGCCCCACGCTCGCTTGACATTAGCGATGCTCCTGCATCCCATTCATAGCCTAGGATATAAGAGTGGAATTAGAAGTCATTGAGGAGGTTCGAATGGTTAATGTAAGACTCTTTTTGGTGATATATTGATATAATAGAGCCAACTCTAGTTTTTATGTATCAGACTTGATCAATTTTCGTCTAATAGAAGTCAATTTATTTCCTGCCATCTTGTTTCTCTCTTACTCTGAAATGTATTGTCATTGAATGCTTCGATTGATGTTTTATAGTTGTATTGTGATGGAGGTTTGATTTTGATGTTGTTATAACTGTTCTCAGAGTTTAATCTTTGATTAAAGAAGTTCTTGTGTTAAAATATTTTCCTTCATTTGTCTACTAGTAAATCCTGATGATAATATTAGACTTAGTTCATTTTTCTCACTAAAGTCTTCTGTCTATCCACATTAATATTTAAAACCCTGATCCAAGTTAGACACGACCTATTTTGTTAATACATCCTATCTAGAATTTTTTGTGATTTACATTGTTACGCTGAGTTTTACCCATTTTGACACTTTATCTTAAAAATTACCTCACAACCCTATTGATGGGTACTGAGATTGCACTTTAGCAATCAAAGTGTAACTTGCAGTGCTAACAGATGGACACAAATTTTTTGGGTGGTCTATTTCGCAGATACCACATATTTCCATGATGTCAAGTGGGCATTCCCTACGAGGATGTTTTTCCTTGGATTTAGGACAAAATATTGCCAATTCCTTCTCTTCTTCATCTTGTTTCTTATTTTACCTGCAAAAAATCCAATTGTGTAGTAAAGAGATAATGATATTAGTTTTAAAATTCTCAAATAAATTACAATTTTCTTCTCTTGTTACTCCACCATTGGGGCATTTCTGTATTCTTATTGTAGTATCTCGTGTTTGGGCCCCGTTCCTTGATGACCCTCTCGATCTCCTTAGGCATAAATCAATAATTTACTCAAGTGGTTCCTTTGATATATCTCCCTTCCCCATTAGGTTCAAAATATCCATACATTCATCCCTCATACCTCGTATCATAATTGTCTTCAAAATGTCATTATCCAAATCATTATTTTTAGATCTCTACAATTATATTTGAAAATTTCTACATAATCCTCCAGTCTCTCTCCCTCCTTCTAAGACATTTTGAAAATTTCTTCCCTCTGGTTCCTTGTTCTGCAACAGTCCTAATATTTCGTCAGAAAGGTCTATTTCATATTATCCTAGGAGGTGATAGAATCAATACCAAGGACCATGAACCATATTAATTCTAACCCCTTTAGGGTATATAGAAATATTTTCAGTTTCTGATCATCCATAGTATAATCATAGCTTCGGGAATTGAACAGAATGTCAAATTCAAACATGAAGGTTTTTGGGTCTTTTCTTATTTGACTATTAAAGTTTGGAAGTAAAGATATAGGTATATTCTTCATTGGTTCTAGTCCCAGAATATTCCCAATAGGGAAATCAAAGGTCGAAAATGTGTCATTTCCATTTTCATTTTCCATGTGTCGTTTCTACAAAGCACAAAGCTTCTGCCAAGCAGGTATAGGGATATCTTTTGTTTTGGGTATATTCTCCGACAATTGTTCGAGGTGCCCAACAACACTCCCCTAATAAAAAATAGGGTTATCTATGGGGTAAATAATGGTCTGGTTAGTTTATGACATGTTATTAGGTTGATTGACCTCCATCCTGGAAACTGAATGTTCCTTGTTTTTATTGTTGGAATGCTCCAGACCTTCTGTCAAATATTGATATTTGTCCTCTACTACTCCCATTGATGACTCTCCCAGA
Source organism: Picea mariana (assembly GCA_032191745.1). NCBI lineage: Eukaryota > Viridiplantae > Streptophyta > Pinopsida > Pinales > Pinaceae > Picea > Picea mariana. Next base: position 11,398 of record JASDQU010355867.1, read on the forward strand.
ACAAAGGACTGATAATCCACCCGTATTCATGTTTTAGGTTTATCATGTACCCACCTTGAAGATGATGACTCCATTTTTTTTATTAGGTCTTGAATATATGCCACCTATCCTTGATAATGATTTCTCTTTCCACCAGGGCCCCTTCCTCTTCTTTTATTTTTTGGGGTCGAACGTTCTTCTCTTGTTTATTCATGCATCATATATCTCGCAATTCATTAGGATGGTGTCAGGTATTATTATTGCACCCTTAATAAAATCCCCAACAACAACGCCAAAAATGTTGGTGTGTTTAATTGTCTAATTAAATCATCCATTGCATTCAATTGTCAAATTGGGGTAAGTATTTTACTACAAGGTTATTGTAGAATGTTTATGCAAACAAATAAATCTCCTAACACTTTCTGATGAATGAAATATATTAATCACAAACTCTCTGCACAACTACTTATGAATAAATCAAATCCTTATATCAAATTAATATGAAACCAAGTAAGATGCTCAAAACAAATTCATAAGAACCATTCTACTTTCTACTGAACTTGAACCAATTGCTAATTATCCAATCCTTACTACTAATGGAATCTCAAATAAATTCACAAGCCACATTGTTGAAAAGAAAGGAAAACATCTGTCAATGGTCTTATTTTGTAAAGGAAACACACCCTCACTGTAGTTAATTAGAACACACTCTTGCACTCATACTAAATTGAAGTGAAACACCCCAGTGGTAAACCAAACTATAACAACTATAATTGAAACAATTCACTCATATCAATTATCTGCACT
>JASDQU010355872.1:0-11988 GCA_032191745.1 Picea mariana
GAAAGATTTCTCAAGTAAGTGCACACCGAGAAGTTTGAAAGAAATATTCTAGATAAGAAAAAGTTTCAAAGAATAGGAAAAGTGAATATTTTATTTTACCTTTGGAGATTTACCATCCCATGGTTTTGGAAAACCATTGGCCCATGGTATTCCATATCATATATAATATATATGTGTGCGTATTTTCCTCTAAAGAAATATTTCACAAAACTTAGGATCGCGTTTGTTGAGCGCTAACTGCCTCTAACAAATAGTCAAGAGTATAAAAGGGATTTATAAGGTACTTTTAATAAAGTATAAAAAGGATTATAAAAATTGGAGTGAAAAGATATATAAGAAGGAAGGAGTATAAATAAAAGAGTTATTTTGGAAAATGTGAAGGTAATATTAAATTATTTTTCATTAATTACCAAGGAAAAATAAATAAAAATCAAGGGAATATAAAAATTACTTTTGGTAAAGTATAAAGAAAATATTCAAAGTTTTTAAACTACATATATATAAAAGAAGAATTATCAAGGATTATTTTCTTAAAAGAATATAAAGGAATATTATGGGAAGATATCTATTAAGTCAAGAAGCTTAAGTCTTATTATTTTTTTTTTTTTAACATAAACTGAGAAAAATATATTAAAAGTGTGGATGATCCACTGAATTACAAAAGAGGGGCCATTACAGACCTTCGAGAAGAAACAACTAAAGTAGAGACTATAACATTTGGAGGATTTGATAGAATAACATGATTGGTGTTGCATCCTCCTTCTCTAACAAAACTACTGTGATTTTATTTCACCGAGTACAGTCGGTAGAAGATACCATTAATACATAATGAGAAACAAAACATGATAGCAAAAGAGCTCAACTACCCGTCTCTAATTTGACTTGCTAATGCTCCAGAATTACGTTTGGATGAGGCTCATTAAGATCAAGAATTTGGTTCACTGAAACTGAATTTTCGTTTTTGGATGCTCCCTATTGACTTTCCAGCTTGCTTGGGTGTTGTTTCACTCCTTCTAGTTGATCCAGTCGCTGCTGCATTACCTCCATGTTGTTGCGATGTTCCTCGATCTAGCTCATTTTAGCATAACTCTCATTTTGGAGCCTCTATATCATATGCATTTGTTGGGACAGAGTTTCTAGTTCAAAAGTCCTGGTGGAGCTGAGAGCTCCAAGATAAATTCTCATCCTGTGACATCCTATCCATTCTTCCTCAATTGAATACTCGTCAAATTGTCCAGAGTCCACTAAGAATCCTTTACCACTCTACATTACTGCGGGTGCTGGGAGAGTTGCGTCTGAACCACTGGTGAAGCCATAGAGCCCCAGCAAGAGGGGAGCACTATGGATGAGAGCGGGCAACACCGGCAGGAACAGAGGCCACGGGAAGGACGAGAGACTGAGAAAGGGAAGGCAAAGAGATGGGTCCCAAAAGACAAGATTTTGAGGGATTGTCTGAAACAAGCTCCGAGCGAAAAGCCGAGACAGGATGAGGTGATTGAGAAGGAGGACGAAAAGAAGAGAGAACTCCAAGCATTGGTAGGGGAACAGCTGAGCCCTCTGAGTCTGGGTGAGGCATAAGCTAGAAGAAGAGCAAGGCGAGGAAAACTAGGTGGGGCGAGGAGAAAAGAGACTCTGAGGAGAAATAAACTGGACAACAAATGAAAAGGGGTGGCTAGAGAGACTTACCCATATCGCTAAACATTTTTTCACAAGCACGGACGAGTACAGGACCAAAATCTCCCATGTTTCATTTAATGGAGAATTTGTGCCAGCCTGAGAGTTCGAGAAATCTTCCCTCTGCATTGTACCTTCGCCCTCCATGTTTCCAGACTTGGAGATGAATCTAGCGTCACCTTGATGCTTAAACTGCGTGCCTAGGTTGTTGCACGCCTTATCTGTCTGCTTCAGATCCTTAAATTTCTGAGCTCCCACGAACGTTGAGTGACAGAGCTCCTGAGCATCCCAACCCATGATGAAACCCGCACCTTATCTGTAACATCCCCGACCACCAACAGGTCGGGCAATGCTACCTACTCAGCTCTGACTTACCTGCGGTACCAAATTGTAGCATCCCCGACCCTCCACAGAGATCGATCAATGCCACTACTATGGACTATTCACATATAAATATAATATGCATTAAATCAAATTAACACATTTTAACATAGAGTTATTGTTACCATTTAGATTTAAATAGAATTAAAAACAATTCATACATGCAACAGAACACATGATAACATTCCAGCATTATGCATAACATAAAACTAAGCAGATAAATTATACTTATCTTTCAACTGGAATAACACCACCAACTGCGTACAGACCTTCCACGAACCTCCCAGCCATAGACCACGTTGCTCATCATTCTCAGCAGTAGGTCACCCCCAAGCTGGGACTAAGCTCCACCGGGCAAGGGAATCCTATGCTAGGCAAGGTCAACAGGAAGACACATAGTTTATGAGGATGGATTCTCTCCCAGGAGCCACTTATACCCACTTCTCACAAACTCTCATTCTCCACATGCCTGTCCCACCCCAGGATTATACACCTTCACTGTCACCAGGACAGTCCTTCAGCTGCTAAACCTCCCTTTCCTTGGGCTTTAGCAACATGTCGGACCGGAAGTATCCGAGCTCTATGGTAGCTACAATACCCTTTCCAGGAATTCTCACTTCCTCTGCGCACTCTCTCACCTGGAGAGAGTCGCTCATAGGCCTAACAACCTGCCTCTTCAACCAAAACCACCTCCCTCACCTGGAGAGAGTGTTTCACACAGCCCTGACAACCTGCTTCTTCAGCTCCGTTCTAGCACAAGGAGGACAACAATAAGGCTCAGCAAGGAACATATGATGGTAGCCAATCACACTCATCCAAGGGACTGCGTGGCCACAACAGCCCACAGTTATAACACACACGGCATAGACAATTACGGTATGCTCAAGTTTCACAGAAGACAACAACCCAAACAGTTAAGCACGAACTCGGATTTGCAGTGTGGATAAATTGGGTTCACAGGACACACAAGAGACATGACTTAGTCCACGGGTTTGCCACCATTTTTCAGGGTGCGTGACAAGGAATCAATGTAGAGGTCGAATGCAGACTCAAATGGTTCAGATGAAGGATGTGTCGGCTTCTCAGGGAAACATCACAGTTTTTTGGTTTCAGAGCTGCATGAGGGTATGCAGAGATCAGACGCCCACCACACATGGTTCAGACAGCGGACGGAAGAATCGAGGACGAACCCCCATCATGGCTCAATTCTTGGGTTAAATTGCATGTGCCTGGGCTGACACATGTCGCCCATGAAGCTGCATGCACTCCATCAAGTATGCGTTCCCTTTTCCAAAAACTTAGGATAAAAATATACCTTTCACACCACTTTGGAATAATAATAATTTATTATTCAAGGACTTAAGCCCTCAAGCTTAGCCCCTCTTCCAACCTTCCAACCCCCTCTCCCTTACCCATTATGTGGAAGCTTAGTCCCCCGTCACTCTTTCTTCGTGGTCGGTCATCACGCAACGATGTTTATATATTATATTAATGATCTTCATAATTACATATACAAAATCAGGCTCCTGACCTTTAACACCTAGGCTCTCCGGCCTAAACACGAAATAAGCCTCCTAGCTTATTATAACTTAGCTCACCAGCCTACGAAACATGTTTACAATTTATAAATACAACTGGGGCTTGTCCTTGGGGATATTACAATCCCCTCCCCTTATTTTTGCACTGTCCTCAATGCAACTTTCACACAGCATCAACAATATTTCCAAAATATTCAAAAAAAGATGTGGGTATTCTGCCTGCATAGCATCCTCATGCTCCCATGTCGCTTCTTCAAGACCGTACCAGGTCCAATGGACCTTTACAAGCCCTATGGCTCGATTCTAGAACTGCTTTCTTTTCTGGTCCAATATGCGCACCAGATGCACTTGCAAGACACCTTCTTGCTTCACCTGAATCACAATCCAATCGATTACATGATTAGCATCAGGTATGCATATTTCTTAAGCAATGAAATATGAAACACATTATGTATAGTCATGGATGCATGCAATGCAAGTGTGTATATATACACACACACACAGACAATTTTAATAACATTATAACTTGTATACAACATACACAACATACAATAAATAGAGAATTGGTACTTGTCTTTTGATTGAGAAGACCTTCATATCACATGGTCTAAACCAAGGTACCAAACCTCAGCAGCACTCCAACCAACGGTCTCTCCTTCCCCACATGCCTGTCCCACCCCAGGAGTGTGCACCTTCACTATCACACAGTCCATCGATTGTAACACCTCCCTTTCCTTGGGCTTCAACAACAGGTCGAACCGGAAGTCTTAGAGCATCGTGGCTCCCGGAGTTCCAACTGCCCTCAGAGATTTCCAATCAGCATCTTCCCCGAGCTACTCTTTGTATTCAACATTCTAAATTTAATCAAAATCATCTCATCTGCATCACCCACATGCAGTTATCATGAGAAAACATAAAAGAATTCATTTAGGAACTCCAATTAGTTCGAAAGGGAATTCAACTTTTATCCCCAAAACATGAAATTCTATTTCATAAATCATCTTGGTTGTTGCCAAATTAGGATTGCAACCTTCCTTGTGGTTTTTCACAAGCACCAAACTGCATACTATTTTCCTACAAGGCTTCATCTTCCATACTGCCAACAATTTTTAGTATTTCGTGTACATCATAATTCAATTGCAATATGTACAGAACCATATGCAACGAACTTAGAATTGCCTGAACCTATAAATTCAATCACCATTACCAAACAACTTAACCAAGTAGAATGACTCATAATTCTATGCATATGCATGTTCATAATTAATAACAGTGAGTTTATTATTTCAATTTTTTGAACATAAATTTTTTTGTAGTCTCTATTCCTGTGACTACCTGGCTTGCAACTTTCTTGTTGCAATGTTTAACAGTTCCTGAAATGTTCTCAACTTCATGAGTTAGCAACATTTCAACCATTAGTATAATTATTTCCATGCCAAAAACATATATACATGCACTCACAAAATGCATTCAACAAAGTGCATTTAAGTATACAATTCCATCATGTATGAGTGCAACTCTGCCCCTTACTAGACACAAGCACAACTCTCAATGCCTATTTATTCAGTGCACCCTTGTATTGGTTTACATAATGTTCTTTATCTCAGTCATGTATCTCACCATCCATAAGTTGGAATTCTGGCCAATGTGTTGACACATTCTCCATACACTTCCTATTGTCTTCCCAATTAATTGGACGCCTTCTTTTTTACCCGAACACTACACCAAGAATTTAATTCGATGGTGTTCATTAGTGTTATAAAAAAGGTTGCAGCCCAAGTTTTATTTAAAAGTAGGAATCTTTTAGTACCTGTGTGGCTCATAACCTTTCCATATCCAACCAGGTCCTGGTCTCATACATGACTAGCTTACTGGCATCATTCCTATAACCAGTTCTTATCTTTAATTCTTTGGTTATTACCCCATAAATCAAATTAACATGGCATTCTACTATGTCAATGTGTGCATTTAGAAGCTAAAAAGCTTTGAATTAATACAGGCCTCCAACCTGTACCACATCCAATGGTATGCATTCAATAATATAACCCTGTGATTTTATAAAATAACTCTGGCTGAGGAAATTCTTACCAAAAATTCCTTTCAACAATTATGCAAAAAGACTAATAAAAACTCATACCTACATGACTTCCATTAATAAATTTTATACTACCCGAAAGTTTGATGGCAATAAAAGCTTTCATGCTTCTTTTATCAAACTTATAACCAACACTTTAGCTCTTTGTTGCTTCCCTCCTTATGCAACAACATCACCAACAACACTTGCAAACACACAAGCATTATTTCCTCTGGCTGACCCAACCAACCATAATCATACTAGCTGCCACATAAATTGTAGCAATTTCTTTCTCCCTATAAAACTTTTTCTTGTTGATCCCAGAAGTATTCAAATCTTCCTGGATTCCTGAATCTTTTTGTGCTCTCATTGTAGTCACTGTACATGACCATTTCTACCCTGAGCACTTTCGATGCAGTGCCCCTACCTCAGCGGGGTCTGCTGACCACCCGGTCAAAGGATCTTTCAAAATTTTGAGTCGCATTGACTCTTCGGGCTCGTGATTGAACCCAAAACAATTATACATAGGCCCCCTTTTTCCTTTAGGCATAGGTCTCGATAGACCCACGGGATATTCCTGCGTGCTTCCAAAACTCCAATTTTCAGGTGCTAGCCCCTTTTTCATTAGCCCTTTCCTTGATAAGATCATTGACTATGACCTCATGTAAGTGTGTGATTGTGGGTGCGAGCAAGAGTGGTTTTAGACCAACCCGCTTTTCGCCCCGCATTTCACCTCCAAATGCCACGTATCCTTTTTTTAAAACCGTGGTATAAATTGTGACCCACTCTCATATTTTTAACATACGAGCAAGTTCTGGCCCCACAATCCAACTTGTCCGTCGATCTCCAATCCCTTGGTGATGATCCGTGATCAACGGTTGCTATCTATCCTCCTTCCACATGCGATCCCAGATCTACACGATCTGTCGACACGTAGATCCCTTCCAAATCAACGACTACGGTTGATTCCGACTCTCCGGCCCTCAAGAGTTTCAACTCTCAACTATCTGCTTTTCCTGTATGGCAATCTTCCGAAGTGGAAGATCTAATGACACCTGTCCTCAACAATCAGATGGTTCTGATGAACTCTGGCTCTCCGGCCTTTGGGATTTCTCACGTCTCCATACACACAAATATCCGGAGTGACGGATCTTCTGCCACGAGTCCTCTCCAAATCAACGACCCTGATTCTCTTCAGGACTTTGGGACTTTGACAAGTCCACTCTTTCTGACCAAGAGCAGATCAACGGTCCTTTGACCTCCTCTTTGATCAATGATCGAGATCTCCTTTGGGACTTCAGTGCTTTCACCCTCTGCTTTCCTCCAGAGTGCTTTGTTCCCGGAATTCCAGATTTGGCGCCGCGTGTCCTCCTTCACATCGACGACTCTCGTCGTTTCGGGACTTCGGTGCTTTGGGATATTCCAAAACACAACCTCTCAAAAACCCCGGAGTACGATCCTCCAAAGTTCATGATCTGGTGACATATGTCCAACCCAGATCAACGGCTCCCAGCTGCTTTAGTTGTTTGGGCTTCGGTGATTTCAAACTTTCGTCCTTCGCGTTCTCCCGAAGTGTTTTCACCCAAAACTGATGGATTTCCGCCACACGTCCTTTTAGATGATGGACAGTCCCAAATCACTTCGAGACTCCAGGACTTTAGCAAGTCCACTCTCCCTTTTTCCTTGGCTCCTCCTTAGAGGTGACCTTGGGCGTTGACCTCATGCAAACACGTGATTGCGGTCATGCTCAAAGGTGGTTTGAGACCAAACTACTTTTCGTCCCGCAATTCACCTTGAGCCTACACTCGTCCTTCCTCCAAAACCGTGGTTTGGATTGCGGCTCGCCCTCGACTTTGTAAAGCTCAAGCAACTTTTATCCCCGCAATGTGAGGTGACCGTCGATCTCATGATCTTGACGATGCTTCTAAATGGATGACCGAGATCTACCTCCAACAGTTCAGATATCCCTCTCCCAGATCGATGGCTAGGGTTGTTCCTCCTCCTGAGCTTTCGACTCCTTCCAACTTGGAAGAGTTTGTGTATATTCAAAGGTTTCAGCCTTTGAACTTTCTCCTGTGAGTCCTCCTCTTGGATCTCGTCTTCACTCTCCTAAGTGTTATCTCTTCTGAGCTTTTTGATTTACTCAGTCTCCTAATGGTCTCGGCCTTTCTGTTTCCTTTCAAAGGAAAACTTCGTGCCCTCCTGGCAACCTTCTGCTCAAAGAACACCTTGCTGAGCGTTTTCTATAGAGTGTTCAACAACTCTGTGAGTATCTTCCTATGATACTCTTCTCCCTGAACTTGATAAAGATTTCTCTCTGTGCACACTTTCACTCGCTCAATGCCCGCCTGGCAGAGCCCTACAGAGTTCTTAGTTACTCTTTCTCTCTCTGAACTCAACACAGATTTCTTTCTGTGCACTCCTTGCAGTTCTGTTGATGAAGGTTCAACGGTATCTCTCCTGAGCTTCTCTTAGGTTAACTTACCTCTGTCAACGCACTCCTTGCGGACAATGTGCACTGCTTGCACTAGAAAACTCAAAGAAGATAAACAATTGAAACTTATTCAATACTTCACCGGTTTACACATTCAAACCAATCTGATTTAAGAAAATGTTCAGATTTCATTTTCTTTCTGAGCTCTTCTCTGCTCTGTAATCATTTTTGGGCACTAGCCCCTTTCTCTCAGTCCCCAGCCCATGTGACCATGGGTCATGACCAAGCGCTAGATCGATAAGAGCTTACTTGGGCCTTCGACTTCATAAGTTTTCAAAGCACCACACAACAATCTCTTGGAGTTCCGTATTACCAAACTTGCAAAGTAGGGCGGATCAACCGTCCACGTCTACTCAGCAATCGACGGCTGACACTCACTATGGAACTTCAGGCGTCTGAGTTCCAGAACTTCGAAGCTTCGGGACTTTGGAGGATTTCACATCCGCGTATCCGAAATGTTAATCTCTGAACATTCCCAATCACCTTTAGTGACATCATTACGTCACATTACTTAATGTTTTCCAATTGCGGGGGCATGCAATGATGGTTTGGAGTAACCCGCCTTTCATCATGCAATTCTTCTGACGCTGACACATAACCCCTCGGTGAAACCGCAGTTTGGATTGCGGGACCGCCTTAGAGAATTAACTCTCGTACAACTTGGGTCCTCGCAATGCCTCTTGGTCGTCGATCTTGATGTATCGTGATCAACGCCAGTGTGGGTCCTCCAACCTTTAACTATGTTATGCAACCTCGGCCCCACTATCCCTTCTGATACGACAAGCCACATGGCAGAATACTAGCGGTTGACTCGTGGCCCAATTAGATGGGTGTCACACGTCACGTTCCATATGGAATTTCAAACTTCAACAGGTTCAAAACCCATTGACACCAGGCGCACAACCCATATGTCCATGTCAAACCAAGTGACATCACCATGTCACATCACTTCGAAGTTTCAGACTTCGACCCTTCTCTTGTTTCTGGCATCAGACTTCACTGAAGTCGCGAAGTCCGAAGGGCTTCCAGGTTAACCCTTCTGCACCTTCCCCAAATCTAACGGTCATAAGGTATTTCCCTTCCTTCCAAATAGATTCTATGGCGCAGAACAAACTTTGTTACTCTGCGGATTTCCAAAGGAATTCACGGTTAACTGCCTCGCAACATTACCAGATCTGACGGTCATGAAGGATTTTCCTTCTCCCGAACAGATCCTAAGGTCCACATTACTCTATGGCCCAATACCACATCTATCATGGTTTTACAACACGGCTACTCCTCCTGAGCTTCGTAACATGGCCAAGGTAACTTCTTGGCACTCAGGAAGGTTCTAAGGTTCGAAATTGGTCCTCTAGACACAATTTCCTCTCGAAACCTTGGGTCCAATGACCACTTACCCAACCCATCCAGGCTTTGCGTTGAAACCTTGGGTTAGAACTTGAGTTTTGGCTACTTCGACAACAATTCTTTCAAAACCTTTGCTTAATTTTCACTAACATGACCCATCTAGGTTCAATGTTGAAACCATGCTCTGATACCATATTGTAGCATCCCCGACCACCAACAGGCCGGACAATGCTACGTACACAACCTTAACTTCGCCTTTAAAGCTCTGATACCATATTGTAACATCCCCGGCCACCAACAGGCCGGGCAATGCTACCTACTCAGCTCTGACTTAGTTGCGATACCAAATTGTAGCATCCCAGACCCTCCACAGAGACCGGGCAATGCCACTACTGCGGAATATTCACATATAAATATAATATGGATTAAATCAAATTAACACATTTTAACATAGAGTTACTGTTACCATTCAAATTTAAATAGAATTAACAACAATTCATACATGCAATGAAACACATGATAACATTCCAACATTATGCATAACATAAAATCAAGCAGATAAATTATACTTATCTTTCAACTGGAATAACACCACCAACTACGTCTAGACCTTCCACGAACCTCACAGCCATAGACCGCGTTGCTCATCACTCTCAGCAGTAGGTCACCCCCTAGCTGGGACTAAACTCCACCGGGCAAGGGAATCCTAGGCTAGGCAAGGTCAACATGAAGACACACAGTTTATGCAGACGGATTCTCTCCCAGAAGCCAATGATGCCCACTACTCACAGACTCTCATTCCCCATATGCTTGTCCCACCCCAGGAGTATACACCTTCATTGTCACCAAGACAGTCCTTCGGCTGCTAAACCTCCCTTGCCTTGGGCTTTAGAAACAGGCCGGACTGGAATTCTCTGAGCTCTGTGGCAGCTATAGGACCCTTTCCAGAAGTTCTCACTTCCTTTGGGCACTCTCTCATCTGGAGAGAGTCGCTCACAGGCCTGACAACCTGCCTCTTCAACTACAACCACCTCCCTCACTTGGAGAGAGTGTTGCACACAGGCCTGACAACCTGCTTGTTCAGCTTCGTTCCAACATAAAGAGGACAACAGTAAGGCTCAACAAGGAACATATGACGATAGCCAATCATACTCAGCCAAGGGACTGCGTGGCCACAAACACCCACAGTTATAACACACAGGGCATAGACAATTACAACATGCTCAGGTTTCATAGAAGAGAACAACCCAAACAGTTAAGCACGAACTCGGATTTGCAGTGTGGATAAATTGGGTTCACAGGACACACAAGAGACACGGCTCAATCCACGGGTTTGCCACTGGTTTTCAGGGTGCGTGACAAGGAATGAACGCAGAGGTCAAACGCAGACTCAAATGGTTCAGATGGAGGATGCGTCGGCTTCTCAGGAAAACATCACGGTTTTCTGGTTTCAGAGCTACGTGAGGGTATGCAGAGATCAGATGCCCACCACACACGGTTTAGACAACGGACAGAAGAATGGAGGACAAACCCCCATCATGGCTCAATTCTTGGGTTAAATTGCATGTGCCTGGGTTGACACATGTCACCAATGAAGCTGCATGCACTCCATCAAGTATGCGTTCCCTTTTCCAGGAACTTAGGATAAAAATATACTTTTCACACAACTTTGGAATAATAATAAATTATTATTCAAGGACTTAAGCCCTCAAGCTTAGCCCCTCTTCCCACCTTTCAGCCCCCTCTCCCTTACCCATTCTGTGGAAGCTTAGTCCCCCATCACTCTTTCTTCGTTGTCGGTCGGCACAGAACGATGTTTATATATTATATTAATGATCTGCATAATTACATATACAAAATCAGGCTCCCGGCCTTGAACACCTAGGCTCTTCTGCCTAATCACCAAATAAGCCTCCTATCTTATTATAACTCGGCTCACCAACCTACAAAACATGTTTACAATTTATAAATACAACTGGGGCTTGTCTTTGGGGATATTACATTATCTGTTAGTTGTCGTTGCGCAGTGGTCGATGGGACTTGCCTTCCTCACTCACCACCTTCTCCTTCTAACGTTGGCCTGCTCTGTGTGCTTTAACCTCATCTCCCCTCCTGTTCTTCTATCCATGCGTCCCTTCCACCTGGTTGTGCATGCGCTGAAGCCCCCAAGGGCTCCACCCCCACCCATTTCTGCTTGCCGGATCCACATGTCCTTGCTTGAGCTGGAATCTCGAGGGATCCCACCCCCTCCCTTTTCCACGTGCCCATTCCAGTTGTTCGTATAAACATTGGCCCCCCTACTAGCCCCTCCCCCAGCCTTCCCGGACTATCTCCTGATCATGTGGCTCATTAGGTCAGGGGGGATAAAGTTTTGACACCTTCCACGCCTAGGGTTCCATGCGATTTCCCAATGGCTTCATTCACCAAATTATTTGTTGCCTTGTTGTGTTCTCTCATAATGTGGTAGAAGGTTAGCTTAA
>JASDQU010355874.1:0-12010 GCA_032191745.1 Picea mariana
CCATCTGGGTTCATGATCTATTCTTCTGTAGTTTCCTTCATACTGATTGAAGCTTCTTTGAATCCTGAAGGTAGGAGGTCTTCTTGGATATTCATCTCTTTTGTAATCATTCATTCTTTCTGGTATCCTGGTCCACTTCTCATCAACAGTTTGTGTAGCTCTTTCTTCAACCTTCTTGTTGGTATTTGCATCTTCTTTGTATGAAGTTTCACCCATGCATCCAAGATGGGTTAAGTCTTTTGGCACTTGAGAGTTTCTTAAGCTCTTCCTCAATGAGACAACTTCTTGTTCAAGTTTCTCACAATCTTCTTCTTTATTCTTCATTTGGACATTCCTTACTTCTCCTATTCTTCTTTCTTCTTCGAGTAGAGTTTTCAAGGAAATGGTTTCTTCTCTTAGTTTCTCAAAGTATTCTAATTGTTTCTTCAAGATTACAACTGTCTTTTCACAACTAAACAATTCACTTCTTAGTTTTCTACGTGTGTCTTTGAGATTGCTATTTTCAATCTCAACATGCTTCATTTTTTTAAGATTCTCATCTTCTTTTTGAATCATTTCTACTTTATGATTTTCTTCTTCTTCATTGTCATGTCTTTCAACTCTTGTATGAGGACATTCAAATTCAACATGTCCTACTCCTTCACAATTAAAGAAAAAGAACTGACCTCTATTTTCTTCTTTGAAATCTGAGATGTTGTAATCTTCTTCAACTTCTTCTTCTTCTGCTACTTCTTCTCTTGCATAAAGGTCTTGTAGCTTGTCCCAAAGCTCTTTTGCTGATGCACATGATCCCACCTTGGATTTCACTAAATCTGTCAATCCATCCAGGATGGTATCTATTGTCAGTTTATTGTTCCTTTTTGCTTCCTTCGGAGCTGCAGTCTTTGGTTTCTTCAAAGCATTATATCCTGAAGCAGTTGAGAACCAAACATCTGCCCCAAGAGATTTCAAGTAAGTTTCCATTCTATTTTTCTAGTATTCAAAATTGATTCCATCAAATGGTGGAATCCCATTTGGAATGTTGTCTCCCATTTCTGCATAGGATATTCCTTCCAGTGGTTAAACTATACTGAAGGTAACTTGCTCTGATACCAATTATTGATACTGAGAGGAGGGTGAATCAGTATCAAGTAAAATTTAAAACCTTTTTCAACTTATACTTAAACCATTCAACTATATCCAATGAACAATGAACAATAGTATAAGAGTTACACCAATACACCACAGTACACCATGCACAATATATGAGAAATAATCAATAGTTATTGTTCAATGGAAGTAATGACTTCCAAAGGTACCTACAGCTTCCAAATGTAAAGGGAGGGATAAACCTACAAGAGGAAGATACAATCCTCCAATATCAAGAGATATTTGAACTCTCCATCTTTGCCCCTTCCTTCCACCCAAGAATATATGAGAGATAACATAACTTCACATTAAATCATCACATAGAACCTGATAATGCTTCCCGAGACTTCTTCAATTTCTGCAATTCTTCAATTTTTGGAGTACTTGGATCATGTACATAATATTACTCAATGTATTCTCTGAAACTCCTCCAATTTTCACTCATTGAATCCTCCCCAAAAAGAGGTTATAGAAAGAATGGTAGACTTTATTCAATTCTGGTCTGTTCAGAAGACCCAACTTGTACAACATGCCCTGCGCTCAATATTTAACATCCAATTATAAAAATCACACAAAGGAAACTACAGTCTGTACTCTTTCCAATGGAACTATTTCCACTTCATTTGGATTATCTATGAAGAAGTTATGACTATTTTACCTGGAACACCTATTTATTGACTAGCTTCGGGACTGGTCACAAACCCTATCTTCCACAGAGTGTATCTCCGTAATCATAGTGAATCAAGAGATAAAAATTTTAGCAAAGGTACCTTCATATGTATTCTCAATTCCATAGTGATTTCACCATCTGAATCGTTCTATAAAAAAAATTATAGCAAAAATGGTAAGATGACCTAAAAATAACATACCTTAGAACACATCACCAAAAGACTTCATCCTCCCTTGAAATCCGACCTTCTTTCACTTCTTCTTCCCTATGAAATTCGACTTTTATTAAATGAATGTATAATGATGTTTATTTATAACATTTCTGTCAGTTCTTTTTAACATTAGGGCTGACCTAACACTTTCTTATTTTGTAATTATTTTCTTTAATTATCTTCAGGACCTACATGTACAATTCACTTTGTCATCTTCAAAAATTCATTTCTCCTCAACCATGAGGATCCACGTGGAATTTGCTAGATTATTCTTGGTGAATGCAAGTGAAATTATACAATTCTTCTTTCCTTTGAATGGTTATAGTATCTTTACTTTTTATTTACTAAGATCATGAAATTGCTAGTATAAAACCCTAGGAGATTAAGCACATGTTATTCTTCGTGTCTCAATAGCTATCTACATACTAGATTTTGCTAGAAAAACTATCCATAGAAGCATGTGGTAGAGCCCTACCATTGTATCACTCTAACATCATTTGCTTCAACAATCCTTTATGTATCTTAATCTTGAACTAAAGAAGAAGGAAAACCACTAGGTCCTAGCGTTACCTACTTCCTAGTAGTTGTTTTCCTTCTAGGGTTAGGTGATTGAGGACTTGGGTTACCAACACCTCAATCATTTTCCCTCTTGTCTCTAGTTCAAAAATTATCATTTATTTACTTCAATATTGTTACTACAAAAGGTGACTATGTTAGCCCTAAACACACTGGTTTATACCTTGTACTTTATTGATTGATGAAAACAACCCCCAAACCATTTACCTCAAGCTATTTACTTACTATTCCTAACCCTAGATTAGACTAATTTACTAACATACTTGTTGTTGTTAAAAATGTAATCTACAACCATATATTGCAGCATTAAAAGCTTCTAAAAGAAATTATTAAAGTTGATTTTTGCATTGCCTTATTAGCTTCTGACAAGTTCTAGTATATCGAGGTGTAACAGTGACTATGTTAGCCCTAAACACACTGGTTTATACCTTGTACTTTATTGATTGATGAAAACAACCCCCAAACCATTTACCTCAAGATATTTACTTACTATTCCTAACCCTAGATTAGACTAATTTACTAACATACTTGTTGTTGTTAAAAATGTAATCTATAGCCATATATGTTGCAGGAAAATCTCCCTACGGACAGGTAGATTGCCTCGAAGAACTAGACCCTTAACTCTAAGATAGAAAGTGTTTAATGTGGACACTGACTTCCTTTCATATCTATACAAACTAATGCATGAGGAGGAAGGAGAACAGAAGTACCTTTTTATTGACATTTGTCTCTGCACGCTCTGAGTTGAGCTCCAATATTTCACTCCTCAATGAGCCATGTAGACAAACAAAGTACAACCACTTCCTACTCTATTGATATTAGCTTGAAAATAGATCTATTTATCAATGATAAGTTCATGTAAGATCAAACATAAACTAGAAAGAAACAGGCCAAGTGTGCCATATTAATGAGAACAACGCCAACAGTACTTACAATTATAGATGTGAATGCGACAGATTCGTCAAGTCCCCTTTGTCTAACCCTTGCTCGAAAGATCCACGACCTAGATGATAGCAGTTTCACTGATCACTCTCCTTTAGTTCATTGTGTGTTTCCTATGAGATCATAGGTTTCATGCTAGAAATTATTCCCCTTTTTACCATCATAGAGCATGCTTATATAGGTTAAGAGAGGCTTAACCTCTTGAGGTATCTTTAGGGTAGGTTGAGGAATTCCCTCCTTAGATCAGGGATCTTCTGGTTGAACCAAGAATTAGAATGCAACTACCTGCCAAACATGAAATATCCTCCCCTTATTCTTCTCAACAAATCAACCACTACCCAGATTAGACAACGCTCCCTCAAAAGGGGCATTAGGGCTCTATAACACTCCCTAGGAGGCTCAAGGGGAGTGCCAATGCTCTAAGGATGGGTAGCGCTCCTTCAGACGGGTAGTTTGGTGTTATAATTATCCCCAGTAGCTTGTGGGGAAGCGCTAGTGCTCCTAAGGCTGGTGTAGGGGAGTGCTCTCCCTTAAAACCCTAGTTCAAGAGCTCCTTTCAGATGGAAAAAGATTCTTGACTTCAGTAGATCATTCTCCTTCCTCCAACTCAAGTGTCTGAGGTATTCTAAGTGTCTCCTTGGTGTCGTCATCATGGAAATATGCGTTTTTTGATGTTTGCGACACTTGTGAACAACATGCAACACTTACGACAGTTGAAAGGAACATGCAACACTTATCAAATCAAGCAATATCAAGGTGTAATAGATTGCCCCCCAAAGTATGAAGTTAGAAGATGAGAATTGATAACTGAAATGCTTTGTAGACTTTCAAGCAAGGGTATAGACTCGGAGAAATTGACAAAAGCTACACACAAATATCCAACAAATATCATGACATATTTCAAAACCCAAGGAAGACATACCTATGCTTGGGTGATCAAGACTCGTAAGATATGGCCACCATAAAATACACTGCGGATCCATAATTGTATTGATGAAAAGGTATAGCCACCGATGATACAATGTGGATCTATACTTTGATGACCTATATTGATCGTAGCCACGAATAATACACAATGGATCTATGAGATGACAAGACATAGCCACGACCAATACAAAGTGGATCTATGTAACAGTGTACATATCATTCATCCAAGAGAAAATCCTTCGCAACCTGGGCCAAGTATATATCAAAGTGATCACTCAACCCAGGGTCTTCTTACCGATCCAAATGTGGTACGAATCTAACCATGTGAATAGATGTCCTGATGTCGAACATGGTAGAAACCACTTGATTACCGGTCAATGGTGTGGAATGTTAACAAGTGTGAGGGAGATCCCCATTAATGTCAATGATTCCCAAGGTACCCTAGTACATTCCAACGAATGTGAATGGATGAGATGGAGTCAAACATCTGTGGAATCATCCAATCAGAGGTCAATGATGTAAACCTACTGTCGAATGTGAGGAGGCTTGCCATTGAGGCATGCAGGTCCCAAAGTACTGACTGGTTTCTAAGCCTAATTCCTGGATAATGTGTTGAGGTCGATAGGAATAGGCTCGTCAAAGGAGGGCCTTGATGTATCCCCCATCAATGACACGAAATGGACATAGATATGTAATTTGTAGATCAAAAGGACATGGACTGACACGGGTTTTGAGGCAAGATATTTGGGATGGCTGAATTTAGAGGAGGAATCTTCCCTTGAACACTGAGGCACAATAGAAAAACATGACATGGACCAAAACTTGATAATGCAGTGGATGTTGTGACTTGTGTCGGGTGACCCAAAGGAGTGAAAAAAACTCAAAGGATTGGCTCAGTGCATAGGTTTAGCGGGTTATAATGCGTGCATATGTCAAAGTTCCATGTTCAAGGGTGACTCTAAGAATAACTTGGTAATGTTCTCAAGAGACTGCCTGGCTTGTTTCTTTCAAATTTTCCCCCATCCAGATAGATGAGTACCTCTTTTTGATTTAATGAGATCGAGGAGGATAACACATGCTTGATATAACTCACCTTCAGTAAGTTCCTCTTCCTTTGTTTAATGAACTAGAAGAAGTAAGGGTTCGATCCCGTATGGACCTGTCGATGTATGTTTTAACGAGTCCAAAGACAGAAAACTCGAAGGTTTTTTAGGATTATAGAGTTTGGAAAAACACTTAAAAGAGAACTCTCTCAGTTCCTTTTTTGTACAGTAGTCCAACGAGACCGAAAAAGAGATAAAATATCACTTGAAAGACGCCCTTTCGAACCTTTTAATGAGTGTGAAAGGAAGCAAGGTCACTCGACAATATTTTCATATTTAGAGAGTCTGAAAAGAGTTTAAAGATGACTCCAGGGGGGTTCCTTTTTCGTGTGTCCATGTGGGTCCGAAAAAGAGATAAAAGTCTACCCGATGCGTTCTCATATTTTCGAGCTTGAGAACAAACCAAGACTATGATCATGAGTGTGACAAGGTAAATAATCGATCAGAACTGCCAGGAAACCTGTGATGTCGAAACTATAATCCAGAGGTTTAGTGAAGCCATTATATTATTAGAGAAACCCATAAATGACTATACCTTATAAAAAATGGAAATTTAGAAATAGTAATACAATGAAAATTCCATTTACCATTTCATTTTGCACAAGTATTTGTAGCAGTGGAGATTCTCATTTTGGAGGTGGATCTTATTTCTCTTGATACCGAAGCTATGGTTGACCATTTTTCTCACCGTTTGGACTAGGTATATCTTCATCTCCCCTTCTTTCAAACACATGGTTTAATATTCATATTCATGGCATCATTTAATTTAAAAAATGAAGCCCTAAGTCGCCCCAAAAAGATCAAATCGGCCTCTTTTAGAAGTGATGGGAGTAAGACATTCTTTGTGCAAAAATGTTTTGGAATGTGATAGCCATCATGCCAACACCTTAATACCTAAGTGGATGGGTCGTTTTTGTCAAAGAACCTATGAGAAATTCCCACATATGCCCATGCAGCCATAAGGGAAATTGTTTTCATTTTAAAAAAGTTTTATTGTTGTGTGATGGATATTGGATGGCTAAGAGAGGGTGTGATGATTATAAAATAGGGTGTGTTCTTTTTAAAGAATGTGGGCATTAGATTCCATGTTTTTAAATTGTTTTAAGAAATTGCCAAAATTGTCAAAATATTGAAATAATGAAATTCTTTATTTTTTGTTTTGTAGGTGATTTCGGCGACCATGATCGAGTGGAAAGAACAAGAGCTTGAGATTGATGACTTGGCTGCCGTGTGGAGTCCTCGTACATGGGCCGCATTGAGAGCTTGTGGCTTACTAAAATTATTCAAATTGCAAAAAATGAAGAAAGAGATTTTGTTGCTTGAGCACATGATCAGTTTATGGGATGTCACAGAGCAAGGATTTTGGATTGGCACACAGATTCTAACCATCGAGTTGGAAGATGTGTATTTGACTGGCCTCTCGAAAAGAGGGGTTCCCATATCTTTTTTTGGGTAGAGGTCACTACCTGAGCAAGTGGGCGTGTATCTGGCACGTCACTGCGTCCCAGGAGAAAGACTAGTAGGGGGTAGAATCCCTATCAAGGATATCCAAGAGCTACCCCTCTGGTCCATTTTGTTTACCATCATGAGCATAACAGGCAGTACTAGTGCACATATGACATTAAGATCGCAGGTGGCTTATGGCGTACAGTGCTTGGAGCCAACACTGTTCAACTGGAGTGTAGGGTTCCTTCGAAATGTGAAGGAACAGGTTTCACGGTGTAGGATGGGACAGAAACAGTTCGGCTACATCTCTTTTCTAGTCTCATTTTTCTTAGAGTGCATCCCCTAGATGCAGCCTCAGATAGCACTAGCAGTGCAACCAGTGGACGAACCACGAATGGAGAGGTGGACTAGTCTATCTCCAAGGCTAGTGGCAGAGTCAGAGTTCCATTTCACTAGCGATTTCTTTGCTTGGATGAGACGATAGTATCTCTGGATAAAAGACTTCCCGTATGCTGAAGTGGATTTTCACGGGAGCATGGATTTGATTCTACCCGCGAGGGAAGATTGGGATGGATCAGGTAAGAGACTGAGCAACACCTTGTCTAGTTTTTGTTTTTCAAGTTTTTAATGTACATATATTTTTTTGGGTATATAGAAGAGTTTTTAAAAGATGTATTGTTTTCAACATGCAGAGAAGGGAGCAGTGCGTTTGGCCGATATATCGATACCAGGACGTCGTGTGGTTTCTTCGGTTGTAGCAGATCCAAGAGTACCCATGATAGGTCTCCGAGAGGTTGAAAGAAACCTCCAAGGCCTCACAATGGGCATTCCTCCTCTACGGAGGGAAGAAGTGCCTTTACATCTATAGAGGCACACTGTGGGAGTGCCAGAGAATGTCAATTCTCTACTGAGGCGTGTAGTGCACACAGTGATATGTTACTCGCAACACAATGTAGTGCAGGGAGATTAGAGTCTCTCTGGTGATCGTATTTTTGTATGCTTTGTCAGGCAATGTTGTATGGGTGTAAAGACCCAACATTTTGCTCTTATACATATTTTTTGATGTAATTAAAACATTTCAATCATGCTATATATATATATAAAGTTCCGAGTTTTTACAGTGCCAAATGATTTGTACATGATGATGTCTGTGATGTGTTTTAATTTACATGTGATGTACAATTTTTCTTTCCTTAAATCTTATATATGGGCGAGATACCGATCCATGATGTAATTAGCTAATGAATCCGAAACACTATTGAGTTCTCTTGGAATGTGTCTATATTCGATGTAATCAAACATTCGTTCAAGACGGCGAACTTGCAGGTGGAGACATAGCAGGATAGGATTACGGATAGCGTAGATATGGTTGAGTTTATAGACCACGAGTTGGGAGTCTAAGTAAACAATGATACGAGAGATAACTAGGGAGGAGGCTTGGGTTAAAAGTCCGATGACAACATGATATTCTGCCATGTTATTAGTTGTTGGTCCTAAGCAAATACCTCCTGAACTCACCACCTCGTCAAATTGGTAAATGACCCATGCTGCCGAAGCAATGTTCCGGGTATGTTGAATAGCGCCATCCACGAACCCAAAAAATATAGGAAAGGAAGATGTCATCTACGCATGAAAACAAAAGCACAATCATGAGTGGCAAAGGTAAAGACTCGAGCACGCGAAAGAAATAGACACACCAAACTAAAATACAATAATGTACAAAGTAAAGATGCTAGGTGATCTAGGCATAGTACTTTTTAAGGTAAAGCCCGTTCTGGGGCTCTCCTAGGGAAATTCCATCATAATCTACTAACTCGTAGGCACCTCTATGTAGAACACATTTCACGATGTAAGGGCCACGCCACAGAGGTTCTAACTTACCTGTCCCCAATTTTTCATGAGCTTGGTCATATACAAGGGCTAAGTCTCCTTCTGCGAAAGTCCAGGGATGGACGGATTTGTCGTATTGATTCTTAATCCATTTCTGATATGCCTCGTTAACGAGAGAGGCATCACGACATGTTTCATCCAGCTTGTATAGATATAAGAAACGTTCTTCTTTGGCAAAAGTATGGGGTAGGAGTTCTCCTTTAAGTTTTAGAGATGGAATCTCACACTCGATTGGTAGAACAACTTCGATGCCATACACCAACTGGAAAGGAGTAAATCCAGTTGTGGTTTTCATGGAAGTGCGATAAGCCCAGAGAGCGGAAAAAATTTATTGATACCACGATGTCTTGTTTTCCCCTACCATGCATTGAATCATGGTTTTTACAACTTTGTTGATGGCCTCAACTTGTCCGTTGGCCTGAGGATGGTATGGGGATAATTTTTCATGGCGAAAACCCAATTTGACATGCAATTCGCTCATCATCTGGTTCTTCAAGTGTGCACCGTGATCAGTGAAAATGGCGCGTGGTACACCAAAACGAGTTATGATATGGTTGAAAAGAAACAGAGCTACGGTACAACCATCGTTCAGAAAGGTAGGCATAGCCTCAGCCCATTTGGTAAAGTAGTCGACGTCGACGATTATATAACTGTGCCCCCTAGTTGAGGTAGGCTTACAGTGCATGAAATAGATGCCCCACTTGGCGAAGGGGCCGATGGAGATAATTGGGTGCAGCATAGTAGGGTGGGTGCATGCCTTCTTGTTAAAGACTTGGAAGGGTGGGCATTTTTTGACAGCCTCAATACAATCTTTGAAAATCGAGGGCCAAAAGTAGCCGGCATGTAGGATTTTTTAGGTTGTGGCCATCCCAGAAAGGTGACCACCACAGGCGCCAAGGTGACAATCGTTCAGAACGCGTTCAGCCTCCTCATGAATCAGACATCTTCGAAGGATAGTGTCAATACCACAGTCATACAAGGTGTCGCCAACGATAAGATAACGACGAGAATGGTGGCGAATACATCGACGCTCTTCACAAGAATTGTTAGGCTGAAAGAATTGGGTTTGGAGGTAAAGGAGGATGTCTCCGTACCAAGGATCAAAGGTGCTGATGAGGAAAAGAGTTTCATCGAGGAGAGAATCTCTAGGTTCGATGTCTTCATCAGCATGAGGGAGAGCACAGATAAGCTCTGCAAACACTAGGGACTTTTTGGCTTTGGACTTCGTAAATTCAAGATCGAATTCCTAAAGGATGACGATCAATTTAGAATATTTTCCCCCAAGTTCTTGACGTGTCAAGATGTGGTACATGGGGTTGGAGTCCGCAATCACCATGGTGGTGCATAGTAAGATGTTATGGCATAATATTTGGACAGTGATGACGGCTGCCAAAGCCAGTTTCTCTACATGTGAATATCGGAGTTCGGGTCCAGATAGACTCTTGCTCAGATAATAGATTACATGTTCCTCACCGTTGGGGTCCTCCTGAACTAACACCATCACAATAGTGGAAGTGGAGGTGGCTAAGTAAAGGATATAGTCCTTTGTATAGTCCGGAGGGTGTAACAAAGGTGCATGGGTCAGGGCATGCTTGAGAGCATCAAATGACCATTGAGCGGTATCATCCCAGATGAAATGGGTGTTTTTCTGTAGTAACTGCACGAATCTTTTAGTAATCTCAGCGTAGTTGCAAATGAAACGGCGAAGGAAGTTTGCTTTGCCTTGCAAAATTTGGAGTTGGGTTAAAGTGGTAGGTGGGGGTAAGGCTAGAATGGCCTTAATATTTAGGGGATCCACCCTAATCCCATCTTTAGAGACAATGAAATCGAGAGGCGACCGGATTCGACAACAAAAATACACTTATGTGGGTTCTAGCAAATACGGTAGAACTGACATCGAAGAAAAATAGCCCTTAATTGATCAACATGATCGGAGTGATTGGATGAGTGGGAAAGTAAGTCATCGAGGTAAGGCTCTGCGATATGCTTGATATCATGGAAAGCATATGACATGGCCCGCTGGAAAGTAGCACCAGCATTTTTGAGACTAAAAGGTATCTTTTGATAGGCAAAAGTTCCCCATGGGCAGATAAAGGCTGTGTTATGTTGATCAGCAAGTAAGATTTCAATCTGGTTATACCCAGAGAAGCCATCCATGAAACATAAGATTACACTTCCAGCGTAATTATCGATGATTTGGTTGATGAAGGGCATAGGGTAGTTGTTCTTTGGACAAGCTTTGTTGAGATCCCGATAGTCAACACAAACATGGATGGTCCCTTGTTTTTTGGAAACCAGAACAAGTTTGGAGACCCATTCTAGCAAGGGGATGGGATAGATAAAGCCAGATTTTAGAAGTTTCTCAACTTCTGCCTTTATAGCTGCGATTTTCTTGGGATGAACCCGGTGAATTTTTTGTCGAACAGGTTTTGCGCTAGGGTAAGTGTTGATTTCATGCACGACAATTAAAGAGTCAATCCTTGACATTTCCTCGTAGCTCCATGTGAAGACATCGTGGAATTATTTAAACAAAGCAGTGTAAGAGACCACTTCTTCGGGTGTGCAATTAGCACCAAGGTTAATGTTTTCCACGACACCTTCTTTGATCGAAATATCAATATTGATCGTAGTAGAGATGTTACCCATTTTCCCCTCAGAGAGAGTATCTTTTGTGAGGATGGGAGATTGCGGAGCATCGGTAACATCGAAAGGGAAGACAGAGTGTATGTCTTGCTGAATTTTTTCCAAAGGCAGAAGAAAAGAGGATCGATGATGGTTATCATCCCAAGGTAGATCGTCAATACTAAGCATTTCCAGAATAGATTCGTCAGAAGGGAAAACTTGGGAAATGTAATTGATTGCAGACGATAGGGAATCCAACCATGAGGTCATCGAGTAGGCATCAGGTGCTAATAAATGTGGGTTGTTCAGAGAGGGAGAGACAGATTGAATAGCTATGTATGCGGCCTTGGCTGGGCTAAGTGGCATAGTGTCACCGAGCACATCGAATTCCAAAGGACTAGGTACAATCCAAGGATTAGATGATTCCAAGGATTGATAAGGCATAGTCGAGATCATATTGATGGTGGCAATATGATGTGCGGTAGGTGGAAGTGG
>JASDQU010355876.1:643-11505 GCA_032191745.1 Picea mariana
TGTCGTATGTGGGCCGATGAGTGTGGAGTCAGTGAGTGGCTCCAGATACTTTGTCTTGTTTATTGATGACTACTCCAGGAAGACTTGGATTTACTTTCTAAAGACCAAGGATGAGGTCTTTGGGAGGTTTTAGGAGTTTAGAGCTCTGGTGGAAAACCAGACTCGGAGGAAGATTTAGGTCTTAAGATCGGATAATGGGGGAGAGTACACCTCCAAGGAGTTCGAGGATTATTGCACAACAACAAGGATTAAGAAGGAACTCACAGTTCCTTACAATCCTCAACAGAATGGAGTGGTCGAGAGAAAGAACAGGATTGTGATTGGAGCAACACGAGCAATGATTCATGATCAGGGATTGCCATTGTTCTTATGGGCAAAGGCGAGTAGTGCTGCAGTATATTTGTAGAATAGGAGTCCCCACACAGTTTTGGGGAAGCGATACCTGAGGAGACATTTTCAGGTATTGGGCCAGATGTGAGTCATATTCGCATCTGGGGCAGTGTATGTTATTGTCATGTCCCTTTAGAGAAGAGGACAAAGCTAGACCCTACAACGATGAAGGGGTTACTTGTTGGTTACAGTGAGGCTTCCAAAGCCTACAGGATCTATGTTGTTGCACGTAGGAAGGTTATTGTGTGTAGAGATGTGCATTTCGAGGAGGAATGTGCATTGAGGAGATCGAAGGATTTGCCAGCAAGTGTAAAGAACCAACAGGGACAAAGCACAGGAGTCCAGGAGCAGGAGGCACAGAGTCAAAGACAGGATCACAAGAGAAGACACAAGATACAGGTGTTCAGAGGGAGACAATTGGACAGGATCATCAGGAGCGAGTTGATGATGAGGAGGAGCAACATGATGCAGTTCCCCCAGCGTAGATTACTAGGCCACGACCTAAGTGGTACCAGTCTACAGTGAGTGATTCTAGGTTGGCAAGGCTTCCAGAGAGGGACTTCATATGCAACAAACCACCAGAGAGACTTGGATATATGGCATTGATGACTCAACTCATTGATGCTAAGCCTTCCAATTATGAGAGTGCTACACGACATATGGTGTGGCAGGAGGCCATGATTGAGGAATATGCCTCCATTATGAAAAATGATGTATGGGAAGTAGTTTTGAGGCTAGAGGATAAAAAGGTGGTTGGATCCAAGTGGATCGACAAAGTTAAGCATGCAACAGATGGAAGTGTGGACAAGTACAAAGCATGCTTCGTGGCCAAGGGGTTTTCACAGCGAGAGGGAGTTGATTATGAGGAGACTTTCACTCTAGTGGCCAGGTATTCTTCAATTCGAGCAGTCATTTCATTGGCAATAGAGAAGGGCTGGTGCGTTCATCAGATGGACATGAAGACCACCTCCTCAATGGAGTTGTTGAGGAGGAGGTATATGTTGAGGAGCTTGTGGGGTTTGAGGTGGGAAACAAAGAGACGCATGTGTGCATACCGAGGAGAGTCTTGTATGGGCTCAAGCAGGCACCTCGGGCACGGTACTTGAGGATTGACAGCTACTTGAGAGAGATGGGCTTCCAGTGGAGTGAGGCAGATTCAAACTTGTACTTTCTTGTAGGGGAAAAGCCTCTTATATTGGTACTTTATGTAGATAACCTATTTCTCACTAGAGATGAGCCACGGATAGCAGATTGCAAGGTCAAGCTTGCAACAGAATTTGAAATGAAAGACCTTGGGTTGATGCACTATTTTTTAGGGTTGGAGGTTTGACAGATGGATGGGTGCTTCTTCCTAGGACAGGGGAAGTATGTAGTAGAGATTTTGCACAGGTTCAGGATGATGGACTATAGGCCCATGTCCACACCTCTGGTTACAAACTGGAGGAAGATTGATGCATCGAGGGGTTTGAGGTGGGCAGCAGAGAGACGCATGTGTGTAGATTGAGGAGAGTTTTGTATGGGCTCAAGCAGGCACCTCGGGCACGGTACTTGAGGATTGACAGCTACTTGAGAGAGATGGGCTTCCAGTGGAGTGAGGTAGATTCAAACTTGTACTTTCTTGTAGGGGAGAAGCCTCTTATACTGGTACTTTATGTAGATGACCTATTTCTCACTGGAGATGAGCAACTGATAGCAGATTGCAAGGTCAACCTTGCAACAAAATTTGAAATGAAAGACCTTGGGTTGATGCACTATTTTTTAGGGTTGGAGGTTTGGCAGATGGATGGGCGCTTCTTCCTAGGACAGGGGAAGTATGCAGTAGAGATTTTGCATAGGTTCAGGATGATGGACTGTAGGCCCATGTCCACACCTCTGGTTACAAACTGGAGGAAGATTGATGCATCGAATTCAAAGACAGTAGACCCCACTGTCTATCGTTAGTTGATTGGATTGCTCATGTATTTGGTTCATACTCGACCAGATTTCAGCTTTGCAGTAAACTTCTTGAGTCAGTTCATGGTGGACCCTCGAAGAGTACATTGGATTGCTGCGAAGCATGTGCTTCGCTATCTTAGAGGGATAGTGGAGTACGGGCTATTGTATGAGTGCAGTGGTGGAGTGGCATTAATAGGTTTTACAGATGTTGATTGGGCAGGATGTGTAGAGGACAAAATGAGTACTTCAGGTTGTTGCTTCAACATTGGATCGTGCATTATTTCTTGGTTCAACAGGAAGTAGAAATCGATGGCATTGAGCTCTGCCGAGGCAGAGTACATGGCAGCCAGTTTGGCAGCATGTGAGGCACTGTGGTTGAGGAAGTTACTTTTGGGCTTGTTTAGGTAGGAGCTAGAAGCTACTGTGATTCACTGTGACAACTAGAGTTGCATCAAGCTCTCTGAGAATTCAGTATTTCATGATCGTAGCAAGCACATCGATATCATGTATCACTTCATCCGGGATTGTGTACAGAGACGAGTCGTGATGCTTGATTACATACAGACTGATGAGCAGATGGAAAACATCTTTACCAAGGCACTGAGCAGACAAAAGTTCGAAAAGTTTAGAGATCAGATGGGGTTGAGAAAGAATCCCTTCCTTGCTAAGAGGGAGTGTTGAGATTGTAGCAAGGAAGGTCTTCCATCATCATTACAACGTCCTAGGGTGATGGAGGACAATGAAACTTAGGCTAAGTTGATTAATTAAATGATTTCCTAAGTCTAACTTAGGAAAAGAACTGTTGATGTGTTATAATCTTCAGTTGACTTTATTGGTGCCTTTTCTAAGGTTAAAGTGAAAAATAATTTAAGTTGTGGTCTTTTAATCTTGACCATTGATCTCATCTTGATGGAGAGAGTAGATATCAACCCTCCATCAGTTTGGGGATTAGGGTTTCACTCACTCAACTAAGTATATTAGCAGATGGACTTGGCTGGGGGGCGTACAAGCATAAGAGAGATCGATTAGTGAGAGAAATTGATTCTAGATTTGCAGGGTGAGAGTTTTGTAGGAGGACAGAGGAGAGTCTAGCAGGTGGATCGACTCATCTCTTCACCAAATCACAGAGGCTAAGCTTCATACCTAGTAGGGCCGTACAGAGTGATGCATGGGTGACGCAGGAGGGCCGTACAATCACGCAGAGGCTCATCTTGTAGTTGCTGTTTCTTTCTAGTTCTATTTTGGAGGGTCTAAAGTGGCCGCATAGTTTTGTTGGAGAGGGTTTTGCTGAAGTTATTCAGTCATTGGTAGAGGCCGATTTACTTTCTAAGAATTCTCTATATTTTCCTGCTCAGAAATAATAAATCCTTAGATCTGATGCACCGGTTTTCCCATCTTGGGTTTTTCCAGGGACTATTGTCCAAAAATAAGTGTCTGCATGTGTTGTGATTGTTGTCTTCTTTTACTTTCAGTTCCTGGTTATTTATTTCTGCTGTGTATTTAAATTATTGTGAAGAAAAACCTTGAATAATCATTTAAAATTAATTTGATTGGTTTAAAGTGAATTGGGTTTTAGAATTTTCACATGGAATACCATGGTCTCAGTGCCYGCTTGAGTCCATACAAGGCTTTCTTAAGCCTGCAGACATGGGACTCCTTCCCACTTATCTCAAATCCCTAAGGCTGCTCTATGTACACTTCTTYCTCAATGATCCCATTAAGGAAAGCTATCTTCACATCCATCTGATGTATCCTCCATCTCATAAATGAAACCAAGGACATAACTGCTCTAATGGAAGTGTACCTGGCGACTGGAGCAAATGTCTCCTCATWGTYCACTCCCTCTCTTGAACCCTCTTGCCACAAACCTCTCTTTGAACTTCTCAATGCTTCCATTTGCAACATGCTTGATCTWGTAGAGCCACCTAGAACTCACTTCTGACTTCCCTCTAGTCTCAACACTATGTCCTAAACATCATTCTTCATGATGRAGGTGTACTCCTCCACTATGACATCTCGCCATACSTATTGGTTCGTTRCCTCCTAAAAACTAGAARGCTTGAAATCTAGAATGCTGCTCATCAATGCCATATAGTTTGGAAACTTCTTCGGAGGTCTACTCTCTCTGAATGTGCTCCTAGGAGTCTCAACATGCTCCTGTGCATCCTTCAATGTTTGACTGAACCATCGAGGTCTCTTGACAAAAGTGGAAGGGGCTCCGGTCTCCCCTTGTTCACTTGAAGGTTGCTATACTGCCTTGGAAATCACTGGTGACCTCGGCTCAACCTTCAGAGCTTCTTGCTCCTCATCCTCTGCCACTGGAATAGGCTCATTAGATTTCTTGGATGCAGATTCTTCCTCAAAATTTGCATCTCTACTTACTATTGTCTTCCTCTACTTTGGAATATAGACCTTGTAAGCCTTTGAAGTCTCATTGTAACCCACAAACAAACCCTTCCCGATGGAGGGCTCCAACTTGGTCCTCTTCTCTACTGGTACATGGATATAAACTGGACAACCAAAGATGCAAAAATGACTCACCTCTGGCTTCACAACAGTGAATGCTTCCTTTGGTGTCTTGTCCTCCAAGGACTTATGAGGACACCGATTCTCGATGTAGACTACCATGTTAGATGCCTCCGCCCAAAGAAACATGGGCAAGTCCTGGTCATGTATCATGGCTTTAACAACCCCTATGATGGATCGATTCTTTCGCTTTGCAAGCCCATTTTGTTGTGGGTTTCACGGAACTGTCAACTCCCTCTTGGTTTTTGCGTCCTTGCAGAAACCCTTGAACTCCTTGGAGGTATACTCTCCCCCATTGTTCGATATCAAGACTTTGATCTTCTTCCCTGTCTAGTTTTGAACTAGAGCTTTGAATTCCTAAAACCTGTTGAAGACCTCATCCTTGGTCTTTAAGAAGTAGGTCCAAGTCTTGTGAGAGAAATCTGTTAATGTTTTTGTAGCATCGGAGGTATTCCCACATGAGTCCAAGTGTCAGGCATGTGGGAGCCATTTTTGACACTCAGATTACGATTTTTCCTTGAGAAAATCCTTTGTGTGAAGTGTGGGGTTTTGTGGGCTTGTTGATGGGCTTTGTGGGTTTGTGAGAAACCTAATTTGATGTTGAGTTTGAGTGGAGGGCGCCGAAGTTGATCTAGGGGCTTCTAACTCAACCTTAGACTTCTATGAAAGGAGAATTTTGTGAGAGAGCAACACACAAGTGAAAGAGGATTTTCACTCTGAAGTTGTGAGTTCTGCGATTTTTTGGGAGAAGGGGCAGTTTGCCTCAGATGGAGAGGGCCAAGTAAGGCTAAGGCATGGAGAGTGTCTGAGTAGAGGCCGAGTTCTTAGTGCAGACCTGCATCAACTGCAACAGGGTTTTCTTGGGCAAGTAGAGGAGGGTCGAGTAGACCTCAGTTTTGCTGTTCAGAGGGAGTCTGGACAGTTTGTAGCCAAGGGAGGACTAGCCGCAACATCTTGGAGGCTTGACCTGCAAGGAGAGGGCAGCCGTAGCACTTTTGAGGGCTGGCAGATCGGAGGTTCTGTATGTTGCAGGTCTGTACCTTAGCCGTAGACTAGAGGGCAGTCTTGGAGCAGTTTAAGGGATGGAACAACAAAGAAAAGGAGCTGCTATAGTCAAGTTTTTGGGGATGTTACAGCTGGCCTAGCCACGGTGATCTGGGCAAATTTGAGAGGCTGTTATAGCCATTCTAGCAGTAGTTTTGGGGCAGCCCTTGAGGGTTGTTACAGTCAGCATGACAACAGGTTTTGGATCAGCTTTTGGGTAGTCTTTGAAGCTATAACAGTCAGTCTACGAGGGTTGTTACAACCAACTCAGATTGGGCACACAAACCAAGGAGGGTTTCTATAGAGGACAAGGGTTGTTCTGTAAGTGTACCCTTGTGTTTTTGGCGTATTCTTCTTGTGCAAAAAAGGGCCATTTTCCCTGGTATGGGAGCCCATTGTTCTAAGATTAAGGACAAGTGATTTGGGCATTAAATTTCTGTGTACTGTGTGTATGATCTAATTGTTTTTCTATTTTTTCCGCTGTGCTAAGTTGTTAGACATCTTAGTGTGTTTATGTTCACAGTTCAAATTGTGTAATTTCTATGTATGCTGTTGTGAACCTAGACCAGACCTGACGTGCGATCAAAATCTAACATGGTATCAGAGATGAGGCATTGAAAAGTGCAATTGGATCTCAAATTTACACAAGTGACAACCTTGAGAGGGCTGTAGCAGATTTGACAGCTGAGTATCTTGGACTTCTGGGTAAAAGTCCAACAACGAAGATGGTTTCCCGATTGAGAATTGAAGATCGGTTGGATGGGATATCCAACTACAGCTCGTGGAAAGAACGAATCAAATTAGTGCTATTGGTGAATGATCTGTGGGAATTCATTGACACCCATACCACTAAGCCAACTGATCCAACAGAATTGGCCAAGTATAACAAGTTAGATGCAAAGGCCAGGTTGATCATTCTTGATGGGGTGAAGGATCGTTTGATACCTCACCTAACTGGAAAGGACACAACGTGGCACATGTGGGAGGCTCTGAAAGCATTATTTCAGAACAAGAACGAAAACCGAAAGATGGTGCTGAGAGAGAAGCTCAGGGAGATCAAGATGACTGGTTCAAAAAATGTGACATCATATCTCACCAGGATTCAACAAGTTCGTGATGAGCTTGCAGCTATAGGGGACGACGTGGCAGACAGAATTG
Organism: Picea mariana; assembly: GCA_032191745.1. NCBI lineage: Eukaryota > Viridiplantae > Streptophyta > Pinopsida > Pinales > Pinaceae > Picea > Picea mariana. Next base: position 7,697 of record JASDQU010355876.1, read on the forward strand.
GTGAGGACGACACTCAAGGGCTCCTCGAAGCAATGGAAGCCGTTCATCAAAGGAGTCGTGTCATGTGAGAAGCTCCCAGATTGGAACAAGTTGTGGGATGACTTCATTCAGGAAGAACTTCGAGATGATGATCTTCAACACAAGAGTTGTGAGCATAATGCTCTTGCTAGTCAGTTGAAGAAGAGCAAAGGGATGAAAGATTTGAGCAAAGTCAGATGCTATGCATGCAACAAATTTGGTCATTATGCCAACCAATGTCTGATTAAGAAGAAGAAGGGTGGGAATGAGAAGCAAGTTGAGATGGCTGCTCTAGCCATGTCTGGGAAAGAAGAGTTGGCTAAGAGGTTCCAGGACGAATTTCTTCCTGTCTCCCACCTTTCTGAGAGCACCATTTGTGAGGGTGCTTGGTTCTTAGACAGTGGGGCTACCAAACATATGACAGGGACACGATGAGGTGTTCGAGAGCTTGACTAAATGGGACTCTGATCTACATGTGAGGATTGGTGAACAGAGTCAACATGCTGTGAAAGGAGTCAGGACTGTACCATTCCGAATGGAGTTAGGTGAGGTGCTCTGAGTTCAAAATGTGCTTTGGGTGCTAGAACGTAGGTGCAACATGCTCTCAGTCTCATCAATTGAGCAAATGGGGTTCGAAGTTGCGTTCCGAAAGGGAAAGGCACTTCTTCAACCTAGTGGACCTAGCTCAGACCCAGGGGTGGTTCTAGGAGTTAGGGAGAACGATTTATATAGGCTAACATGCAAGACTATATTGAAGAACAGTGGGAAGAAGGTTGCTGTAGAAAACAAGTTAGTACGACAATGAGAAATTATGGAAGAAAAGGGACGCCCTAAGGGAAGAAAAATCCTCGAGGCATCAAGATCATTATCCAAAAGAGAAAGCTTGTAAAGGTTGAAATTTCACGTTTGTCGAGGCAAATGTTTTGTATCTCCAATGCAAGTTAAAAAATATGATTAGTGCCTTACTATTGGGTTTATGGGGTCAGTGAAAAAGATGGATTAGCTAAGCACTTGGGGGTGTATGCCCTTGTAGTTCCCAAGTGTAGCTAAGTCAATCTAGGAAATGCCAAGAGGGTGTACGCCCTTGTACTTTTCTTGGCACAACCTTGAAAAAAGTATTTGACCTTGAGAAGCAAAACTTGGATTGAAATGTTTGATCCACAAAGCCCTAGGGGTGTAAGCCCTTTTACTTCCTAGGGTTTGCAAAAACAAACCAAGATGACCTTGGAGGGTGTACGCTCTTGTAGTTCTCCGAGATAACTTGTAAAAAATGACCTTTCTTAAGCAAGAGAACAAACCTTGGGGAGGGTGTATGCCTTTATACTCCTCCAAGGGTTTTAACCAACAATAATTATGGAAAAAAGCAAGACAAAAGACAATAAATGTAGATTTTCCCTTACCAATTCCACAACAAAGCTAGATCAAACCCTAATCTTCCAAGTTATGTCCATCCACATGCATAAGAAAGAGTCTCCAAGCATAGCGCATCACTTTTCACCATCAATAGCAAAGATAAACCATAACAATTGCACAAGAGATAGAAAGAGACAAGAGGGCCAGAAATTTCACATAAGTATCCTTCTCCACAAGGGAGAGCTATGTTTAAAATGAGATCCTATGATCTCTATTTATACAAAATGTAGCTAATATGGTTTGTCCACAAATTAAGGAGTAAAACACAAGATTAGGGGTCAACAACCCTAATCTTGCCCCCTTAACAAAGTAATATTAAACAATTCACTTAAAATTTCACTTTTTGCACAAATAAAACCCTAATTTAGGAGAACGTCAACCCTTTAGGGGACGTTTTGCCACTTTGATGAAGTCGTTGGCGTTGGAGAAGCATGGATAGGCCTCCAAAGGCCACATGTCAAGCATCTAAGCACTCATCATGGTGAAGACCTTCTCCTCCTCAAACGTCCATGTGTCAAAGGGTGGCACCTCACCACCATGCCATAGCCCCCAAGATCATGACGTCAAGCTCAAAAGTGGGACGTTTTGCCCTTCCTGGGAAAATCGTTTGGCAAGCAAGGGATGGGCTAGATTGTCCAAGTCACATCAAGTCCATCCAAGTCTGATCTCTCTCTTTTGGCATGYGGGCCCCTAACATCCAACTTGTGGGCTTGTAGCCYYATGGGAGCCCAAGCTAGGCTTGTTCTCCCAAAAYTGCCCACCAACTAGGTCCTGCAAARACAAATGAACACGCCCTCCAAGGATATCAAGTCATAACATCATGATAAGTGAATCCAATCAATAGATAAGCCGTCTAAGCATGTGCATCAAAGATCACTATATCAAACAATTAACAACTCAAAGACACTATGCGACTTATCAAGCTTAAATATGGGAGGGTTGAYGAGGTGTCCTATGGGGTAGATYTTGCCCTAGGTCAAGGAGAGCTTCCAAGAGGTCTCTCTCTAAGCCATGTAAAGTGTATGAGGTGGTTGGGGCCAAGACTCAATGGGCATAGGGATCATGACATACAAGGGGTCGTAGTGTCTCATTCATGGGTGCCTTTGTAGAGGGTGTGTGGTACCTTCGTCCGTAATGCACTTTTTCCAAGCCCATCAATTGCCATTTATCTTTCTTTCTTTATATTTTCTTTCATAATGGCATAAAGAGAGATTGAAGGGCACTGCCCTGGCGTGGTGACCAGGTGATGGCAATGTCACCGCCAAAAACATAATGGAAATGAGAAGGCTGGCTCGCGATGAGACCCCCTTTCTCTCAACCATGCAATTGAGAGCCATTTCCTTGGTTTGGTGACCAGATGATGACAATGTCATACCACTAAATATCCATGGATGTGATAGGTTGGCTTGCAATGAGACCTCCTATCCTTAAACTAACCTTTCAAGCATTTCTTTATTATGTTGTGGGCCCCTTTTATTCAAAGATAAGCATTTCATTGCTTTCTTGGGTGATCCTTGGGGGCGAAGCATCTGGAAGGTTTATACAAGGCTTTTATCTTTTACCCAACACCAACCCCTCTAGGCCTTTAGCCCCTTCTTTCCATAGAATGAGGGACAACCCCTTCTTGGGTAAATATAACCTAAAATCAAAAGAGATAAGGAAATGGAGGGGAATAATGATGGAAATCGGTAAGTATGGTTGGGAACGGTACGATGGCTCATTAAGGGAGTTCCCAGTAGCAAACCCATCCCCAAGGAAAACCACTTACTAGGGCACAATGTCAACCACCAAGGCGAAGCAGGGAAAAAGGCATAATGTCCAAGCACATATCATGAACTCTAGAGCAATCTAAGATACAACATAATCAAATGGCTTAAATATTGAAATGATGCTCACCATAATACTGACTTGTACCTCATGGAGCAAGGTCTACTGCCTTCCCGAAGTCAGCTGGTGTGGTGAAACCTGGAGGGCCCATCTTTTCATCCTTCAACGCCACTTTGTCAGCAGCAGCAACATCCATCACCTTGGCTTGGTCCTGTAGCAAAAATTGATCTTGCTCCATGAGGTAATGAGTCCGGGTATCATGGTATGTGTCACTCTGATCCTCAAAATCTTTGAATATGTGCATTCATTCTTTTGTTTCTAACGGGTGCTTGGATCTTATACCTATCCACTTGACCATATTTGGGGGGGATGACATAATGCCCTAGTAAGCTTGTGCCCATAGGTTTTGAGTTGCCACTGGGGGGATTCATGAGAAGCCATCGTCCGCTCCCACCATGCTTACCACTTTCCATCTTTCTGCCACTCATCCATCCCATTAGACTGGTCCGGGCATTGGGTTGGCCAAATATTTAAGGGTTGTACCTTACCTC
>JASDQU010355879.1:0-11988 GCA_032191745.1 Picea mariana
GATTTGGGTTTCCACGTAAAACACTGGTGTACTGTGTATGTGTATGATTGTTCATTTGTTCATTGCTTATTTACTCTGCAGTTATTGGATAATAATGCTTCATTGATATAACACTTGGATTATATGGTTAAATTGCTCTATTACTGATTCACCCCCCCTCTCAGTAATCCAATAGTTATTTGATATAGATGAATGATAGATAGATTTGTAAATGCTTTGTGCTTAATAATATGGATGAATGTTAGATCTAACCTATGTGAATGTGCTTAGTGATTGAATAGGCTAGATCTGGGTGAAATCTGCGATGCTCTGTAATTAGGGTTTTATCTACGAAGTAGATACTGGCCAAATACTGATGAACTGTAACTGTTAAGTGATTTGTTAAGGTGTTGTAATCACATATCTATGTCCCAGCTAAGGTTGTAGACACCACATTTCTTCAACCACCCCTGTCTCTACCTTGGGTTAGACTTCATCTTCTTCGCAGGTGTTGCCGAAAGGGATAGTAGTTAGGGTTTTGTTGGTGCACCATTGTAGCATTGAACCCTGGGTCTACCCCTGTGCCAACAGGTAGTGTCTTTTCTAAGATCCCACATCATTACTCGATTTGAAATTCCTGAATTCTTGGTTTTTGATAATGCCTCTTATTTTTCGTCCCTTGATATGAACGTTTTTTCTCTGTTAAAAGGGATCAAACTGAAATATTCTGCAAGATACTACCCTCAAGGGAATGGCCTAGTAGAATCAACAAATACAAATTTAATCAAGATTATTAAAAGGATAGTTTTAAAAAATCACAAGAATTGGCACAATGCACTGTATAATGCACTTTGGGTTGATAGGGTAACTCCAGAATCCTTAGTTGGTAATTCTCCTTTCTTCCTAATTTATGGAAGAGAAGCCATCCTCCCCCCGCATGTATTACTTCCTTCTCTGCAACTATCGCAGAAAGTTCAAGAAGAAGGATGTCCGCTTATAGAAAATCAGACAAATTCCTTATTAAAACTAGAAGAGGTGAGAACACAAGCTAAACAGAAACTGAACCAACACCAACAAATTGTGAAAAGACGGTTTGATTCAAATTCATCTTCGGATAGGAATTTTGATGTTGGGGATTTGTTTCTCAAGTGGGATAAATCTCATGAGGGAAAGGGAGAAAATACCAAGTTTCATAACTTGTGGCTAGGACCATTTGTAATTTCTAAAAAATTGGGTCCTAGCTCTTTTCGTCTGCACAATTTGGAGGGACAGCTAGACACTTTCCCAGTGAATGGCCAGGATCTCAAGAAGTATTTCTCTTGATGAATCTCATTTCACCCTTTTTTAAATATTTTTTATTTTCTTTTCTTCTTTTGATTTTGGTTCTTTTGATTTTTCTTGATCTTGATTTGTTTTCTAAATAATTATGTCTTAGTCACCATTTCATTTGTTGAAGGGAATCAAAACTTTCATTCATTTGTAGCAGTTGGTAACATCTCAAGCACCTGAACAAAAAGTGCTAAAACTTAGATCGATGGAAGTAATTTTCTGCTCAAATCAATATTTCTGGTTTCTCATTGAAATTACCTGAAGATATGATTATCCTTAACAAACTTCTAACGTCATCCCTGTTTTAATGAAAACAAATCAGTGTGCTTCCCCATCCTACAGGTTATTTATTAACATAAATATAACTGTCCAAATCGTGATAAAATTCATAAAAACAGAAAAATGATTCTTTAATGATCATATTTTTTATCCCAAACTATGATATTTTCAGTATCACCCCACTCTCTTGAATATCATGAAGTTTTTGCTAATTTATAAACAAATTATAGAGAGTTGGAAGCACTATAATGTGTGGGAAGTGTTTGTAAACCCATCGAGACACTGAATAGGTCGGCTGGTAGTGGGTAAATGCACTCATGATACCAAGGCAACTTCGTCGGGTATTGAACAGGCCCGCTGGTAGCGAACCAATGACGGGTAAGAATATTCTCAAGTATGTCTTTTGATTTGATCAAGTATGATGATTTTTTTATCATGAATGGATGAATCTTGGACAAGATAGAGGTAATAGAGTGGGTTAAATGACATCCCTGCCGAGGCTATGAACTCCTGCTGGTAGAAGTGGCCCTGTCAACACTATCGAAGTTATCTGTATAAACGTCGCTACCCCTGTAATCTAAATTAGATACTAGATTACATTTTGAACATAAATACATCTGATGCTAAACTACATTATTTTTTGAGTTATGATCGGAATGCTTGACCTGTTGTAAACTGTTTCTAAAAATTTATTTCATCTGACTCTCTGACATAAATTTTTTGGTGATGTAGAGATAACTGCTTTGCCTAGTATGTCGCCATTGTTGGCAGCCACTAATTTTGTCGATTTTTTTTATCACGATTAAAATCACCACAAAGAGATGATACCTTTTTGTAGTTGCCACCTCCTTACATTTATAAACACTTATGGTTTTTGGGACTTCAAGGAGATGATTGGGTGAAACTTATCTTATTGAGTTTTTCATTTGAATTCTCGTTGGTTTTGTTTAAAATTCATGACTGAAAGCATGAAGTTTAAAATAAAACTTTGTTTGGGTTATTGATGCTATAGTTGTATTGTCTACCTAATAATTTTCACTTTGAAGGCACCCATATGTTGCTAAAGCTTCGAGTTTTATAAACTCATTGATTAATTCACTACCACAATTTTATGCATTATGGGTAATGTGACTTGAATCGGTTCCATGGTTGATCGTTTGGTTTTAATTTGTGAAATATTTGAATGTGAAAAACATTGGATTAGCATTTGATATGGTTTTCATGCTCTCAACAGTCATATCAACTTTCGTGTCACTTGGTATAGGCCTATTGTACCCATGACTTCACCTCACCTTGTTGTCCTATGCATTAATGAAACCATTCATTATTCGAATTGGCATTTGATACTTGTTAGTCCCTAAAGTTGCAATTGAATATGAGAGGGCAAGCTAGGGAATCATTCATTTATTGCAAAGTGTTTATAAGGTTTTATGATTTGGTTTTTTAGTAGGGTGGTTGAAAACTGGCTCAAGGTTACAACATAACATGAAAATCAAGATCAGGACATAGCATATCCCATTGGCTGAATAATAGGTGGACACATAGATGGATTAAACCAATTAAGAAAAAGGAAGATGAAGTCTTCAATTTTTCAAATTCACATGAATTCTAGTCTCAAAATGTCATAAAGAAACAAGACAATCAGCTTGATATCAAAACTTGAAAAATTATCTCTAAAGTAAAATTTTCACTGTATAAATTAACAGTCAAGAATCAAAAAGCATTGCAATCTGAATAATGAATTCAAGCATGAAGAAAGAAATAATAGAGTAGAAAAAGAGGGTCTAACCATCCATATGCCTTTTCTATTAAGTGTCAAATTGAGCATAAATTCCTTTTACAATGAGCTTCACAAAAAGGTCACCTGGATCTCCAATTTTTCGACCATCACATAGTCTTTCCTCTGTCTATTTAAACTATCTATAAAACTTCCAGATCCTATCATCTAGTATAGCTTTAATGACTAGATTCGAATAGTATCTATCTACTAAGGTAGTTCACTCAAAAAGAGCTTCTACAATCCCAAAATAGATCACAGCTCAACATCTTGATATTGTATGATATTGCCAGTATTAACATTTGATTCTACAAAATAGGAATTTGTTTGATTTAGTCAAACAGATCGAGTTCTTAGCATCTCACTGACCAAAAATGAGTAAGCATTGCTATATTTCCTGGAAAACATTTAAATCATGATTGTGGCAAATCTCCATGTAACCTTTAGGATATAATCACAACAATAGCTTTAGCATTTTTCTGTTTGAGCTTTGTGGTAAGCACGACATTGTGCCAATAGAGTTTGAAGTTTACCTCCCTGAGTTCTTTGAGCAATTCCCTTTTCTCTTTCTTCTTATTTTTAAAATCTTGAATCCTTTCTTGCTGGCGAGCATTCCATTGTTCTATTTGTGCCTTTTTCTTTCTTTAATTGTCTTACTGTTTTCTGAAATTCCTTGATCCTTTCTTTATCAGTTATAATTTTAACTCTGAATCCTGAGCATTATTCAAAAGGTGCAGGTTCATTCAGGTTTAAGGAAACTTTGGGTTATTTTTCTTTAACTTGGTACTTTGAGACTAATCCCGAGCTATGTTCTTCATTAGAACTTGCTGAATCTATAGCTTCAGGCACATCTGATATGTGATTTGAGTCTTCAAAGTAATCCTGTTTATTCTCAGGGGTTTCACTGATACCTTTAGCCATCTCTTTACCTTTTGCTAATCTGGTTTAATATCTTGTTATAGGTTCTGTAGATGATGAAATCATTTTTTTAGCTTTGCTGACTGGTTTCTTAGGCAATGAAGTTCTTTTTGCCCTTTTTCTAGTACCTGCTTCAGCATTCTCAGAGTCATCTTCTATAACTATGACATTTTCTTCTTTGATTGATGGATTAAACATGGCCTTTGACTTCAGTCTATACTTTTTGGTGACCCTAGTATAATTCCTTCTAGGTTTTTGTGATACAGACACACCTTTAACCCTTTTCCCTTTGACTGCAGCACCCCTGTTACTAGTTGATGGCGATTCATTCTTGACTGTAGTTTGAGTATCAAAATATTTATCTAAATCATTTTCCCCTTTAACATCTTCTTCAGAAAACATTTCAATTTCTGGATCCCACCTAGGTATTTTACTTCTACTACTCCTCGTCACCCTGATATCAGGCATCTCCTCTTTCACAGGGGTTTCATCGATTGAAATATCTTGGCTCTGTGTAATAGTATTTCCCCCTTTGCCTTTCTTTTGTTTATTGGACTGTGTGTTAGGGTTTAAATATTGGGTGAGCCATCTCTAGGGCTTCTGTAATTCTCTCAAAGCAGACATAACTAAAGTTTTAATTAGGACTTGATGAAACAGACTGCTCTTAGCATTGGTGGAAAGTGACTACACTCTCTTTGACATCTTTGTCAAGATTTTGAGTAGAAAATAAGGGATATTTAAAGGGTAATCACCATTTAAATGCATTATTATCCTAATGTGGTAGATATAGACCAGTGAGAAGCTACCTTCACAAGTGATATACCTGTGGATCATGATCAAAGCAGTGTGCCATTCGGGTCGAATCCAGCTATGAGGTACTCCCCTTTTCCAATTCGGATTTTGCTTATCTGGAAGCAGGAATTGGATTACAAACTCTGTAACTACATTCTCTTTCTTCCACCATCTTTCTCCTCCAACCACCAACCTACAAGCCTTTGCAATTGACTTCTCTGTCACTAGCATCAACATCTTACCGATATCCACCTCGTGACCATCAAAATTCAGAACGAACTCCATGAAGACCTTCTCATCGTAACCTTGAAAAGTGGTAAGGAATTAAAACCACCCAACGTCTTTGAACCTTTGAGCCATCTGAGGATAGGCTTCAATAAGTTCGACAACCTCTGGTTCTATTCTGACTAGCTATCTGCTCCTCTTTGGTGCCATCGAAACACAATCTTGTAACTAGCGTCCTCGGGTTCCAAATTTGCCACCTGCAATCTGTTAGTGTATAACATTCCTTTGAGCGAATACCTGTGCCTAAATTCAACAAAATCATATAGGTATAATATAGTGATAATTGAGAATTGGGTGATTTAAAATGAGTCCTGCGCGAGTACACAACAATCAGATTATGAAATGGTTTGAATCGGTAAATGATTCCAAGATATTGTGGATGCATGCGAACTCTCAATCCATGATTCATGTCATCATAATGAAATTTGGATGGCAGGCGTGTATCAAGGCATGCTTATTTTGGTGGTACGGGAATAGCCTTATTCTCGTAGCGCTATTAATGACTTAGCAAAATTTAAATTTATGAAATTCAAACAGGCATATAAGGAGACACCTCATCTAAAACCATGTTTTTCAAAATCAAACTTAAATAAACTATTCAAAAATTGTAATGCAAACCATATGACACTAAAAACAAAGATTGAAATCAACTGGAAACAAAAAATGAAGTGTAGGTAAGAAGGGTTTAGGATAAGGGTTTCTCACTAAACCAAGAAAAAATTAGAGACTAACAATACTGATGGAGGGTTTGATATTCATTATGTGTAATGGCTCATAGTTCTACGTGCCCTCTGGTTTCTTTCATTTTCCCAAACTCATTTTATCAAGCTATGGAATTCTCCAAACTTCGTAGTTTTTGAGCCTTGTTAGTTAGCGCAAACCTCTCTCTGCTACTTGTTTATTGGAAGCCTAAGTTTCCCTCCTGTGATATCTATTGTGTCTATTTCACGGTGGCCATGGCCCCTATGGTTCGAATTGAATCGAATGACTGTCAATCTCTTCTTTCTCACGATGATGCCATTGATGATTTGAAGGCTCATGGTTGGGATATCTTACTCAGGAAATTCAATGGTCACAAACTTGCGGTCACTCAGGCCTTCACACAAAATTTTGATTGGTTTAGGGCCAAGGTTGGGGATATGCAATTAGAGGTCATAGAGGACTCTGTCGCCCAAGAAACAGGACCCCCACAGGAAGGTGAAAAGTGGTTTAAAAGTGCTAGAATGGAGGATGTTCCATGGAGCTTGTTCATGGTCTCTCGCAAGTCTACCTACTTCCCTAAAGGTATTCCTATTAACCTACTTAAACCTCAATGACACTGACTTATTTTGATTTTCAAACAATTTATAACCTATGAAGGCATGTATGGTTTGGTATTTTTATACCATATCCGACTGCTCATGTTATTCATAGGGTTTGATTTGAACATGATGTTCTACTTGTTAATGAGCCTATATAAAATGTCACAATTCTATAAAAGACAGATCATGAATCGTCTATCAAGCCTCTTTCATCACGAGATTGTAAAAATCTTGTTGCTATCTCACCTGTCACAAATCGGGGATAATTGGGAAAGTTTCCTGAGTCGAAATGGTTTTTCCCAGACTGACAATACAACGAACCCACCTTTAAATGTAAACCTCAATTGTGATAGTCTCGTGACCAAAATTCAGGGTTTCATTCCACCCGATGGCTATGAAATTAATGAATCTGTGTCTATTTCTTTGCAAACTCCCATCTTTAAGAAATCACTATGTATTTTCTCGTCTAGGAAATCCCTAGAACAGGTAGTGGGTGAATTAAAAGGAAAGTCTTCCCCTGTTCTTGCTAGTGAACCTAATCTGAACAATAGTGATAAACCTACTGTAAGGAAATTTCGTAAGGGTAAGAAACAAAAAGTTTAGATTTTCATTTTATGAATAAGAGGTCTTCTCAATTGATTTCTAAGAGTTTAAGGAATCTAAAAAAGGATCATTTGAGCTGGATCTCTACGATCAAGGTCAATTATCAATGTTCAAATCAAGATATCAATTATTTCCTTGCTTAGGAAGATCTAGATAAGCATTCTCTCAAGAACGAAACTGTTGGTCAGGTTGAGTAGTATGATTTTGTCTCTAGGTTACCTCCATGTCTCTAAGGCCAAGAGGGTTCTGCCGACATTATTCATGACTTGAAACAAGCCACAGGGAAACAAAAAATGTCTGCTGCTAAAAACACTCCACATCAGTCGGATATTGCACCACTACATTGTGACAATTGCTTAAATTGGATAGAACACTATTACAGGGACATTCCATTGTTATAGGCACAAGTAAAACTTCTAGTTTCTCGCAATGCTTTACTTGAACAAGAAAACTAAGAGTTGAAAGTTTGTGTAGAGAAAGAAAATAAAAGACCCAAAAGATCCAATAATCTAATCATAAAAAATGCAACCAACTTCAAGGCCATCATTAATTCAGAACCGTCTAATCCTTCACTTGCTAATTTATAATGGTAAAAATGATTTTGTTTGATTTTATTTCATTCTGTTATGAAAAATTAAAATAGGGAGATTTAATTTCGATTTTCTTTGATAATAATAAGACTAGCTACAAAATCTCTGATTCTGTAGCCAGTCTATTTCTGAATACTAGTTAGCATTATTTTATGAATATCTATTTCGTTTTGCTATCTACAGGAAAATGATAATTATGTTGTTGATTGCATGGAGAAACCATCTTGGATCATATTCTCTATTATTCAATAGTTTCTTTCTTTTATGTTGTAAAAACTTTTTTATTATTTTGACAAACCAACTCCTATAGGAGTGATTTCTAGTTGTACTATTGTTGTAATACTATCTATTTTTTGGGGATTGCACTCTATCTTGCATGATAAGAGTATGTGAATCCTAAGCTAGTTTAAATAGTGAACATTGTTAGTAGTGAAGACATCTTTGGATGGGATACATTATGTACATGATTTTTTAAAAACTATGGATAAGTTGTTCATCATTTGGCTTTAGACCTGTGTGACGCTTACCCCATTATGTTTTTTCCTTCATCATATGAAATATTGTAATGCTTGATGCAACTTTAGTCTGGTTATCGTATGGTATTTGATATTATTAATGAATTTAATTAGGTCTATCATTTGTTGTTTCATATTACATCTGTGATTAATATGCCATGTAATTATTGTTGATTTATTCTAGATATTGAATGATGGATTACATGAATGCTTTGAATTGGGTTTCCTTTATTTATAAGTGTTCATTATTATAAGATCACCAAATCTGTACATTTATTATTCTGTCGTTATATTCTCGCTCGAATGCATGTTTTAGTTTATTCTGGGAGTATTAGCTATGTTCTATTACATGTTTCCCTCATATGCAGAACAATCAGGAGTCTTGAATTGCACAGGAAAATTCAGTTTAGTCGATTAGTTATAGGTTAGTTTACATGTTATTTATTTAAAATATTGTGTTAATGAAATAAGAACACCATGAATTATCTTTTCACTGTTTACGTATTCTTATTTCAATTACATTTGATTAGCATTCGTTAGTTTTAGATCTTTAGACATTCAAAAGAAAACAAAAAAATGTATGTTCTTTCTTTATCTCTTCTATGAACACTTTCAAAAACATTCGTTTCACAAGATGTCAAGTAAATATTGTATGTTGTACATAGATTGTTTATAATCTTATGCACAGATTCATGTTTCCATTTGACCATTTGTAATTATTATATTATTAGTATCATAGTTTTATAGATTAGTTTCTTTTCTTTTATTATTTTTAGGACTTTAGTTGGCCAATGGAGCCATTAAACTCGTCGGGTCATTTCATTCCAAACAACTTGGGTTATTTAGACAACCTTGGTCCGGATTTGACCTTCCAGTTGACGATGTGTCACTTACGCCTATCAACATGACCATACTGGGAAGATCCTTCCATATCTCTTTGGTTGATTGTATCATGATTGGATTTTATTTTTTTTGTTTTGTCTGATTACTCTTTGAGTGATTTTTTCCATGACAGTACCCGCTGTGACACAACCAAATATTGGATACGGCCTTGATGAACAAAAAAACATTGCCTTGAACTTGTATAATACTATATTAGAAATTACTAGTACTCATGTTGAACTTCACAACTCTTGGGAAGTAATTACCAGGGACATAAACATACGTGAATGTTGGGTAGCCAGAAAAAGGAAGCCCAAAAATCAACAATAACCTTATTTTTCCTACCTCTTCAATATTTTATTTCATTTCCTTTAACTCTCACATTTCTCAAAGGAGAAGAGGGTTGTCCCCTTAAGCTACCCTGATCTTTGAAATAGGGAGGAGGAAAATTGTCTTATCAACACAACAAAGTGCTCTTAGGTGAACCTTATATGATTCTGATAGTTCATCTCCATCACCCATACCTATCACTTCCAACATGACATTCACGGGTAGTGGTAGTGGAACTAGAGGTCCGTCCTCCTCGCAAACTTCTACTTCATCCATGATTGGTAGTATCTATAGTCATCAAATACCTATTCAATCCACTACCAATCCTGCTAAGGTCATTAAGAAATATGGACTTTTCCAATTTGAGGAAGATGCTACAACTACCCCATGGCACATATCTTCTCCCTTGAATCTCTCATCAGCCACCCACCCATTACCAAAATTCAAGGATCATTTACCTAGTTTTTCAGGAAATCGTACTATTATTATGAATGAAAACCTGGTAGAATTCTTTAATGATTTTCATAACATAGGGGATAACGATAATGACAATTGCATGCATTTATTTGTCAATTCCATCGAAGGGAAAGCTGTAGTATAATTTTTTGACCTCCCTCCTAAAATTCCTTCAACTTGGGAAGAATTGGTTTATTGGTTCAAATCCACTTATGGAAATCCCAAGAGTTTAGATGAGAAGTTAAGATAATATATATATTTTTTCTTATAAGGACGGTGAAACCATTAAATCTTTTAACCTTCTTTTCACCAAACTATATCATCAAATTCCCAAACTAATCTGTCCTCAAAATCAATCTTCTTTCATGCATTATTGTAATGCATTACCTTCTCTGTATCGTCATAGACTTGAAGAGAAGGCTATTGAAAATCTTGGTTCCTCCCTTCATGGTTTCATAGAATATGAAGATAAAATTGAAAGAGTGAGTCTTCTTAAGGGAAACTTGGTCAAGCAAACAAACATGTCTGCCATTCTACAATGCATGAAATAAATGAACAATAAGATGATAGCTTATGAACGGAAATGAACTTCTTCTTCCTCTCCCCCCAGGGCTTCTTCTTCCTCTCCCCCTAGGGATTCTTCTACTTCCCTAGTGCATTTTAGAAAGATGAATGAAAACACTTTTTAGGTGAAGGCCATAATGACTCATAGATGGTGTAATTTCTGTGAACAAAATCATGATGAGAATACCTGTGAGGTTGAAAAGAATGCTAGAGATAATATCTTTGGAAAAAGTCCTGATACCACGATATTTTTTTTATATTGGGTTGAACCAGAGGATGTTATGGTAATCAATACAAGGAATAAATCTTACATTGCTGATGCACAATCCCCCTCCCTCCTAGGGATTCTGTGACCTCCCGGTCTTGGATCTTCAAACTCTCCAAACCAAATCTATTCTTTCGACCTTCAACAGACCCTAAGAAATTCATACACTCATACGTCCCCTTGATATCATGTGCAAGTTTAGATTACTTGCAACTACGCTCTTCGACGCTTGGCGACACCGATTCGTGAGTACTAGTCTCATGCTAGACTCCTTCTCCTCTATGACCATGGGATATAACCTTGGACCAACCCTTCTCCACTTCGAGCTCCGAAGATATTGCAACCTCCTCTTTTGTTTCCTTCCAAAACATATTTCCCCAAGTTCACGGACCTTTTCCATGTGTCTCCCTGGATCTGATGGTCCAACTGTGTTTCGGGTTTCGCGACTTCGTGAAACTTCACTCACTCCACACTTACTTCCTTTGGATCTCTAACTCTCAGATTCTCCAATCCACTGCCATCCATCTCCTCACATCCAACGATTAATATTCACCTCATGAGTTCGCAACTTTGGCGATCCCACATTTTTACACTTCGAAATGCTCTAATTTCTGAAATGTCGAAATACCTCTCAGTCAATTCTCCATGCAACTTCTCCCATATTTGATGGTCTGGAATGAATCCAATCCCTCCCGGACAATTCTCACTTAGATAATTCTAGGAAATCTCAAAGGACTCTTCCCTTTGAAGATTTCTCTCCACTTTTCCTCCTGAGCTTGTACTTCCTTGAACTCTTGTCTCCTTAGAATACTCCTTTCGACACTTAGTCAAATTCTAGTATGTGCACGCCTTGCAACAGGTTCTCCTCTAAAATCCAGCTACTTCTGTGGATGGTTCTCACTATTTCTCTGAGCTTCTAAGTCAGAAGACTCAGCCACACACTCATTGCGGAAAAATTCCTTCAAGCTATTTCTTCAGAAATTTCTGAGTCAAACTGGACTCTATCACACACACCTTGCAGACGCTATGCACTCTTTGCACACATAAGTTCATGTTGTCTCTTCTGAGCGTATGAGTTGAAACAGACTCTATCAATGCACTCCTTGTGGACACTATGCACTCT
>JASDQU010355883.1:0-11987 GCA_032191745.1 Picea mariana
ATCCAAAAATTGACCAGGGTAAAAATGGCTAAACGCCAACTCAAAGGCCTTTGTTATAATTGTGATGACAAATATTTTTCGGGACACAAGTGTAAGGAACAAAATATTTTTATGGCCATCTCGGAGGATATTTCGGAAGAGGATGTTGAAACTCCCCTTGTGTCTGAGTCACCTAAACCCACTGACATAACCCCTCCCTCAGACCCTCCTGAAGTAGAACCAATCATTTCCCTAAATGCTCTCACTGGCTTCTTTGCTCCCCAAACCCTCAAGCTAATTGGTTACATCAAGCATAGGAAGGTCATCATTCTTATTGATAGTGGAAGCACCCATAATTTTATTCATCGTTGCATTGCCCAAGAAACTCATTGCTATATCCATGCAGTCAATAATTTCCAAATCATGATTGCCAATGGTGGCTCCATGAAATGTGGAGGGCATTGTGAAAATGTGTGCCTCCAAATTGGTGACTACCACCTGAAATCTCATATGTTTTCTATCGACATGTGCGGTTGTGACATTGTGTTGGGTGCAAACTAGATAAGGACTTTGGGTCCCATTCTCATGGATTTTAAGGAATTAACCATGCAATTCGACTAGGAGGGCCAACAATATAAGTTCCAAGGCATCACTGTCGGTTCACCCAAGATCATTAGTTCCCATCGCATGGAATCTGCTCAAAAAAGGTCATTCTGGTGTTATTTCCCAACTCCATGCCATACAAGCAACTGAGACACCCTCTGTGTCACAAGACCTCCAATCCATCCTCTCTAAACATCAAGTGGTATTTTCCACTCCCCAGGGAATCCCTCCTTCCCGTGGTGTTCATGATCATTCCATTCCCCTTGTACCAGGAATCCTTCCTCCCAATATCTGTCCCTATCATCACCCCTTTTCCCAAAAAAATGAAATTGAGAAAATGGTTCAAGAACTGCTTAACGTAGGCATTATCCACCCTAGTACGATCCCCTACTCTTCTCCTGTGGTCATGGTCCTGAAGAAATAAGGTTCTTGGTGCATGTGTCCTGACTTCCGCGCCCTCAACAAACTCACCATTAAAGGCAAATTTCCCATCCATGTCATTGATGACCTCTTGGATGAATTGAGTGGTGCCCAGTTCTTTACTAACCTTGATCTTCGTTCTAGCTACCACCAGATCCGTATGAAAGAGGTAGACATTCCTAAGATTTCCTTTAGAACTCATGAGGGCCACTATGAGTTTTTGGTCATGCCCTTTAGCTTTTTTAATGCCCCCTCCACCTTCCAAAGCCTCATGAATCATGTCTTTCATCCTTTTCTCCATCATTTTGTCTTAGTTTTCTTTGATGATATCCTCATCTATAGAAAAACCTGGACATACCATTTTTCTCGTGTGGATTGAGTTCTCCATCTACTCTCTCAGCACCAAATTTTCCTGAAACAATCTAAATGTGCTTTTGGCGCCTCAGAAGTTGAGTACTTGGGTCATCTTGTTGGCAAAGACGACGTTAGGGTGGATCCTAAAAAGATTGAAGCTATGCAAAACTGGCCTCACCCAAAGACTCTCAAAAGCTTGTGTGGATTTCTGGGCTTAACAGGTTATTATCGCAAGTTTGTTAAGAATTATGGAAAGATTGTGGCACCTCTCACTGCACTCCTTAAAAAGAATTCTTTCACTTGGAATCTAGAAGCTACTCAGGATTTTCAAACCTTAAAGATGGCCATGTGCACCACTCCAGTCCTGGCCCTTCCTGATTTCACAAAGACCTTTGTCCTGGAATGTGATGCTTTAGGGAAAGGAATTGGTGTTGTCCTTATGCAAGAGGGTCATCCTTTGTCCTTTACTAGCAAACAACTGTCTGAACGAAATTTGGGCAAATCAATACATGAAAAGGAAATGTTGGCTATTCTGCATGTCGTTGATCTGTGGTGCCCTTATCTATTGGGGCAACACTTCCAAATTAAGACAGATCATCAAAGCCTCAATTATTTCTGGAATAACACATTTCCTCCCCAGAGCAACAAAAATGGGTGACTAAGCTCTTTGGATATGATTATGAGATCATTTACAAGAAAGGAAAAGACAATGTGGTTGTGGATGCACTTTCCCGAAAATATGAAGATGAAGGATCCCTTTTTTCTCTATCCTTCATTGTACCAGATTGGATCCAAGTCATTCGCTAGGAATGCTTACACGATCCCAAAATTTTTCATCTGATCCAACAATTGTAGTCCAATTCTCCATTTTCCCCAGGGTACTCTTGGCTCCATGATGAGATTCGATACAAAGGCCGTTTGTATTTAAGTAAACAGTCAAAACTTAAATCCATGGTACTTTTTGAGCTTTATGCTACACCCACAGCTGGGCACTCCGGGTTTACCAAAACCTATGATAGGGTCAAACGTTCTTTTTTCTGGGATGGTATGAAACAAGACGTTTGTAATTTTGTGGCTGAATGTGATGTGTGTCAACGCAACAAGGGAAAAACAGTCAAATCTCTTGGAACATTACAACCACTTCTGATTCCACCTGCTATTTGGAGGGATATCTCTATGGATTTTATTATAGGCTTACCTAAATTGGGAAATAAATTAGTCATCATGGTGGTAGTTGATCGCCTTTCCAAGTATGCTCATTTTTGTGCTCTTCAACACCCATTTACAACATCCATTATGGCTCAACTTTTCATGGGTCATGTCTTCAAGCTTCATGGCAGGCCACATTCTATTGTTTCTGATCACGACCCAAATTTCACCAGCAATTTTTGGCAAGAACTGTTCAAGCTACAAGGCACCCAATTACATCTCAGCACATCTTATCATCCCTAGACCGATGGTCAAACTGAAGTTGTCAACAAGTATTTGGAAACATATTTGAGGTGTTTTTCATCGGAAAAGAAAAATCAGTGGGCTCAATGGTTACCCCAAGCTAAATGGTGGTACAACACTTCAGACCATACAACTACCCGCATGACTCCTTTTGAAGCTGTATATGGACAAAATCCACCTTCAGTTCTCTCATATTTACCAGGTGTCTCGAAGGTCTAGGCAGTTGACCAAATGCTTATAGTTCGAGAGGTTATTCTCCATACCCTCAAAGAGAATTTGGTCATGGCCCAGAATCACATGAAGCAACAAGCATATCAAGGTCGCTCTGAACGTCAATTTGCAGAAGGGGATCAGGTGTTTCTTCGACTGCAACCTTACAAGCAAAATTCCCTCAAGGCCAACCATTGTCAGAAGTTGGAACCCAAATTTTATGGTCCTTATACCATTCTCAAGCGTGTGGGATAGGTGGCCTATCAGTTAGCTTTGCCAGTCATTCTAAGCTACATCATGTTTTTCATGTTTCGTGCTTAAAGAAGGTGATTGGGACTAAGTGCCAAACTCAAACCAACCTTCCTGAGTTGGACAAAGAAGGATCCATTTGGCTACAAACACAAGTATTTTTGGACCAGCGTGAGCGCCGCTTGCATCAGTGAACCATCAAGGAAGTGTTAGTCCAGTGGAAAGATACAACTCCAACAGATGCCACTTGGAAACCAGCTACCATTCTACAACAATTTCCACATCTTAATCCTTGAGGACAAGGTTATTTTTAAGGGGGAGGACATGTTAGGGTCCTAACCCCTCACGTAGGTAGAACAATATATTCGGATGTAATAAAGGTCAATATTAATAAGGCCTTGCAATAAGGTAGAATAAGTTGAATGTAAGAAGACCTAATAGAACATTTTGCTTCTAGAAGGATCTTCCTCTAGATGGTTCTTTTGATAGCCATATTTAGTATAAATAGGAGTCAAGGGTATGAGAACCCTAGCTTGGATATTATTGTAATAGAGCTCTACTCGACTGGAGGTTACCCCCTCAAAGAGGCAAGTGAACATTTCTCTCAGTAATCAAAGTGTTATTTCTGGTGTTATTCTGGTATCATATCGGTATTATTGCGGTGTTGTTATGGTTATATTGTTGTTCATCTGCCATTTCTAGCATTTTATTTCTGTTCTGCATACTTTTTATATCTGGAATATTACATTTTTTGTGACCAAGTTGTTGCATCTATGAAAAATTCATTCTTGGTGATACTAGCCTCTCTTATAAAGGCACTAAATTCATCGCAAATTTTGATTGCTTATTGTGAGAAATATGCAATAATGATTCATAAGTAGGAAATTTGTCACTAGAAATGAATTTTTGGCACTATTTTCATATTTTCTTATTGACTTAAAGGGGCTTTGATGCTTCATCCATAGTCAAAGAAGAAAACATGGATATGATCATAACATCAATCTCATGCATGTATTTTTGAAAGTGCATATGTTCACAAATGTCACACACATGCGTTAGTGTTCCTTCATTTGTTTCTAAATAAATCCCTATTGCTTTCATTGATTTTGCATGTTTATGTTTTCTTTGACATTCAAAGGACCCATGTTCCCTATTTCTTATTTTAAATGATACAGGATTACAAATGTTGTCATGGTGTTGTCATGGGAATATCTGAAATCTTATTTTCTAGATCATATCGAGCACTCATTCAAAGAACTGTAATTGAGGCATATTTTTACGATTGTTCCTAGTGTATATGAGTGATTATTTATTTATTTTAATTTTTTTCTAGTTTCTTTTGTGACTATGTACACAGCCTAGTATTTGACTTACTATAGTATGACATTGAATTCTAAAGATACTATTTGGTAGATCCAATGCAACTTTTGGTTTACATTTGTCAATATTTGCATGAGTAACAACAATGCTTGTAGCATTACATGCACTAGCACAACTATCTCTAGAATGGTGTTTGAGCAATAAATGGAAATGTTCATGTGAAGAAATCAAAGGTTGATGCATGAGGTACAATATATTCAAAGAAATTGTAGTTGAATAGAACATTACACTAAATTTTTATGATTCAATGCTCTAGATGGAAATATTGATGTTAAATAGTTCACACAACCCTTGGATTGTAAAATTTATTTCTTCTATGTTCCCTTATTTATACAAAGATGAGAAGTTGACGCGGGAGCATCCTTGGGCTCATGCAATCAACATCAATTATTTTCCTTAAATTGTATTTCCTATTGTTTATTTACTTAGCTTAGTAGGAGATATAAAGAGGACAATATTACTAAAAGAAAATTTGGGGTGGTCAACAAAAGATGGACCACAAGCTATATTGGGAATCTATAGAGACATCTCAAGAGGAGGTGAAAAATTACAAAGAAAGTTGGGATAGCATGCAAAATGAATAGTCCAAGAACAAATTATAAATCTATTGAATTATCAAAGGAAAGAAGTTCCAACAGTTTGCAAGGTTCATCTTTGTATCTGCAACAGAGAAGAAGAGAGTGAATCCCAGCTCATGCTCAGGGAAGTCTGAGATCATTTTCCATTTTGATCATCCTACTTTGAATATTGTGAATTATGGAGAGACTAAGACCTCCAAATTGTAACCGAGAGGCTGAATTCACATATTATTCAATAAAGAGTTAGATTCCATCAATTTCCTTATGTTTCCTATTATTTTACATTGTTAATTCTATTATATTTAGTTATGTAGTATTTTCATACTATGGTAGCTCAAGTAAGTTCCTTATGTAGTTGTTCCACTTTGATGGTGTTGATCCATTTTTGTAGTGTGCTAGAAAATTGTAGAATTTTGTTGGTGCATCAAGTGGTATCAGAGCAAAGTTCAACTCTAGTTGAGAATTTGTAGAAGTATCAGAACTAATTCTCTCTTAAGATTTGGGTCCTGTGAGATCAGTTATTGTGTGTGGTAGTAAGGATACTTGAGAGAATCATTTTCCAACTTGTTTTCGTTGAAATACAAGTAGTGGGAGGTAGTGATGAAATAAATTCCTATGAATGGTAGTTTGGTTGAGGACTATGAGAAAAATCATAAGGATGTCATTGTAAAGAGGATCAATTCAAGGAGGTGTGAGGAGCCATGAATTGGAGGAGTTTATAAGTATAATAAAGGAGTTATAGAACATAAAAATTGGAGATGTTGGAGCCATAGTAGATTCAGAATCAGAATATGAGATGGAGGAAGAATGAAATGTCGATGAAAGAGATTGGGCCAAGTGTTTGATCTCACTTATGAAGGATACAGGTAATGAAAATGTGGAAGTTTCTTGCTACAATGGAAGTCTTAAAGAAAATACTCTTATGGATTGGATAAGAGAGATAGAGATATAATTTGAGTATGAGAATGTCCAAGACCCCAATAGAGTTTGTTTTTCAATAACAAAGTTTAAAGGGCACATTACACTTTGGTGTGATGTTGTGCAGAACAATAGAGTAGACAAGGAATAGGAGAAGATAAAGACTTGGAAGAAAATGGTGAGTAAGATCAAGGAGAAGTTCTTGCTTATTGATTACCAACAAAGTTTGTGTAGACAAGCACAAAATTTGAAACAAAAAGAGACCTTTGTCTTGGAGCATATGGAATAATTTTTCAAACTTTCACTTAGATCAGGACTTAAGAACCAGAGTATCAAAGGCTAGAAAAGTATGTGAATGGATTGAAGTTCCATATCTAACATGATATGGGTACCCATTATTTATGAACTGTGGATGAACCATATCCTATTGCTTTAAAGGTAGAGGACAACTTGAATAGGAAGTGGTAGTAGAGTTGTAGAGGAAAGAATCTTTAAAGCATAGGAAGAATGAAGGTTGCAATGTTGAAAAATATTACTCCAACACCTAGGTACTTTGTTATCTAGTGATTTCCTTACTGCTATCATATTAGCAGCTCACAAAACAATAATAGACTACTGAAATATTCAACTCAATATTATGCAACAAAAGTATAAACAAGGAAACCAAATCAAGCAAACATGAACAATAAAATTTTTGGGTAAATACACTTGTAAAAACCCTGAAGGGAAAACTAGTACTGAGAATAGTTTTATGATGCTAAAATCAAGGCTCCCATAACAGGGATAATGGCCCACTTAGAGAAATACAACTGTAGACTAACCTGGTAAGGTCTAACTTCCTATACAACCAATTTTTGGCACACTTTTCTAAGCATATGCGGCGGTCTCTTCAGTGACTCGTGGATATCTGTGACTTTCCCCACTCTGACCCACGGATGTCTGCGACTATCTCCACTGTGACCCACAGATTTGTATGAAAATTTTGTATGAAAAACTCCATATGATATGACTCTTTCTTGTGGATTTCTTCTACTGAAACCCACATGTGTATGCATTGGTTCTCTCTTCTCCTTGACCCATATGATCTTAGATGAAGGTCCTTATTCACCTATCCAAGATCTTGAACCACTGTATTTCATGATCCAATACTTTGTGTGTCGACTCTCTCAACACAACTCCTGTCAAGTGTCTTTCTCCTTCACCCTAGCCTTTATTTTATAATCATGAGTCACAATCAATTTTTAATCTCCAAAGTAATATGGGGTTGATATTACTTCTCACACTCACTTGAGATTTATATTACATGTTCCATGCTAAGTGATTTTAACATGTTTCTTAAATAACCCAATTAACTAATTACATAATTAATTAATAAAAGCAATTTACTTTAATAATTCCTTTAATTAAAGTAAATTAAAGAGTAGAAGGCTTTGGACGATTTCCACACGTCTAGACACATAGACATGTGCGGAAATACCTTTATGGTGCCACCACTAACACCAACGTGCAAGAGGACATTCTAATGAAGGGAGAGTCATTGAGGCATCTAGTAGTAAAATTTCCAAAGAAGACAACCATGCTAGCAGAGGTATAGGGTTTGGAATACGTAAGGGTAAGTATGTCATTACTTGCTACAGATGTGGAGTAGAAGGGCACAAAGCATCTGAATTCCCATAGAAGCACAAACCAGAGAGAAGGAAAGAGGCCAGGAATCATGTCACATAGGAAAGTGAGGCATCAACTATGGGAGACAATGTTGTAGTGCTTCAACATAAAGAGTGTGAAAACCTTATGTTCAAAAGGTTTGTTGAATCTTAATCTTGGTGAGCTGCTTTCCTTGCTGGAGAAGTTGTGTTGCTTAGCTTGTTGAAGGTTGTCACGAACCTGTGGTTGGAAGTGTTGGAACTTTTTAACGAGTCTAGTTACATGAGATGATTGTGTGAAGAAAGAATCACTGTGCTTTGTTGCAACCTTTTCGATTTGATTATGTTGGATAGGAGGTGCTTGTATCGAGGTTGCAATTGTTGCAGTGTCCTTCTGTGCACCTTTTGAACAAATTGTGAAGAAGATAAATTTTGTAGTATGAGATACTACCTTGCGACAATAGTTGGAACTACCTACAGTATTCTGTATAGATGACCCACCAAAGTAACAATGACACTATGGGGTTGAGACTCATAAATAACGTGGCGCTTCCACATATATGGATGGCCGAAGAGAACATCACAGACATTCAGTGGGGAAACATCACATAATACCTCATCCTTGAAGGGTTGGATGCCATATGAAAATCGACACTGTTGGATGACTTGGAGATCTCATCCCTAGCGAAGCCACTTGATGTTGTATGGTTACAGGTGTGGTGTTTTCAACAATCCCAACTATTTGATGACCTCTGCTGAGATGAGGTTTTTCTGGCTTCCGCTATCAACAATAAATTGCAGCAGGGTCCCCTTCACCCACATCTGTGAATGACAAAGGCGCTCCCCCTCTTTAGGGTTTGTTGGTTCTTCCGGTTGAATTGTTGTAGTCATGACAATAGTAGTGGGGTCTGCGTCGATGATTTGTCTTCTATCAATATTTTCTGAATCAAATTTTGAATCAGGGTTGGGCTTCGTGTCTTTGATCTCGGCCACCAACGAATTTTTTGAGTGACATTCATCATTGTTGTGTTAGGGGATTTTGTGGAAATTGCACCATTTTCCGATGTCCTTCTTTGTCTTTCCATGACCCTTCTTTTCTTGTGGCTTATACTGGTTTTCAGGAGGCTATTTGTTAGGGTTGTCTTTATCATACTTTGGTTGTTGCAGATTTGCAGACCCAAAGTACCATTTGTTCTAGTGCTTAAATTTCTGCTCAATTTTATTATCATATCCAGAAGCAACACCAAGTGATGAGATGTTCAAAAAATCCATTTCAGTTTGGATGTATCTATGTAGAGCCCCACGATATTTCAGAAACAAATTTCGTTTGGAGTCTTTGATACCCAACTTGGTGTGCAAGGTATGGAAGGTATTGGTGAACTCTAGAATTGCTTGGCCCCTCTCTTGTCGCATTGTGCTCCATCTCATGTATTGGTCCTCATAGTTGCCAATAGGGAAATACTGTTCATTTACCACATCCACAAAAAAAATACCAAGTGGGCTCGGCCCCATATATTCCAGAATCCTCTATGGAAATTTTATCCCAGTAAGTTTCCCACCAAAGTTTGACATGGAGAAGAGCCTTAAGGAGTGGGAAGGTGATCCTTTCCCTGTCAAAGAAATTATAAACAGAGAAATAACCTTCTAGTAAATTTAACCATTTTTCTAGGGCATCTGTATCTATCTATCCTTCAAATATGGGAATATCAAAATTAACTTGTAACTTTAAAGGCGAGGTGCCTCCAAAGTGTCTGCTTGATAAATATGCGCCTATTTTTGTCGGCATGCATTGAAGGATGTGAGAAAAATTATCCATCATTTCGTCCCTTTGTCATGTGAGAGCTTGCTCAACCAACAAATTAATAGAATTGTCTGCTCTGTCATTTTTCTTTTCTTCCACCATGGAGTGTTTCTTAGGCGTGCGAGAGAGATTTTCCTCAAGAGAGACAATATTGAGACCAAAATTTCTATACTCAGACCTCATCGGGGACATGTACTGAAAAATGATCAAGAGCAACCTGCTCTAATACCACTGATCCAGATTATTTTCGACACTAAATGAGAGCGGAGATATAATAAAGAAATGTATAGAGATGTATCAGATATCCAACAATATAAGATAAATATATCAGAGATATAACACAGAGATACAGTAACACACAATTTCTATTAATGAGCAAAAATGTACAAAGACTGTAAAATTACATAGTGAAAGACTCGCTAGAATGGTGGCATATTATCTCTGAGAAGAGATGTGACAACTACTCACATTCTCAAGAAGATGATCATTACAATGAGGCTCTAAGGGCCTTTTTAAAATAAGGAAAATCCAAAACCCTAACCCTAGAAGATGAAAATCCAAAAGGTTTACGAGCCCTGATGGGGGTAGTTGATACGTCAACTTTCTAGGGGCATAAATTTTGCATACGATCTTTGTTTGGGGTGCTCGATACACCGTTGGAAATGTATAACCGAGAATAGCGATTTTCGAATAGCATAGGAAACTGCTTCTACTAGTCGCCTCAACCCCAAATCCCCAAAAAACGTCCTTTAGGGCCTCAAAATGGCCCCGGAAGTTTGGAACCCGAAAAACTATCGAAAAACTGCCAGGATGGAAAACTGTTTTTTGAGCCCATGGAATAGGTGGGTGGCCACCGATATCCACCTAGATCATAATTTTTTTTGAATGTGTTATATTTTTTTAATGGTTATATCCACCTTGTTTTCATATGTGTTAGGTGTGTCAGGTGGTCACAGGGGGGTAGAGAGCCCCCAACCAAAAATTTTGGGTTGTTTTTGGTCCTCTTTTTGGCCTATTTTTTGGTTTTTGGCCAATCATTTTTCATTCCATTGTAATCTAATCTCGTTTAGGGATTAGGGTTACACTCTAATTCGGGTTAATGGATTATGGTTTTGGATGCTACAGAATACTTATATATTGTATTGTGAATGGTGAAGTTGATAATGGAAAAGAAGATAAAGGTGTGACTCAAGGTTTACTGGTTTTCTCGGTTAAAGGTTTCCATGGTAAATATCTTTGTGTTGTGTGCACAATTGTTGTTTGTTTTAGTTTTCTTAAAGAATATGTATGCATTGTTTCACTTCAAAGGTTTAAAACTTACAACAATTGGTATACTAATATTTTCCAAGACATCTATTAGATGGGATTCTCTAAATCCATGTACAATTGTTTCATAAATTGTTAGGGTCCTGACCCACACACAGGTAGAACAATATATTCGGATGTAATAAAGGTCAATATTAATAAGTCCTTGCAATAAAATAGAATAAGTCGAATGTAAGAATACCTAATAGAAGCTTCTGCTTCTAGAAGGATCTTCCTCTAGATGCTTCTTTTGATAGACATATTTAGTATAAATAGGAGTCGAGGGTATGAGAACCCTAGCTTGGATATTATTGTAATAGAGATCTGCTTAACTGGAGGTTGCCCCCTCGAAGAGGCCCGTGAACATTGCTTTCAGAATCAAAGTGCTATTTATGTTGTTATTCTTATATCATTTCAGTGCTATTGTGGTGATTTTTCTGGTTATAATGTTGTTATTCTGCCATTTCTAGCATTTTATTTCTATTCTGCATAATTTTTATATTTGGTATATTACAAGTGATATCACAACACTTTCCTTGACAGAAAGTGTGGGTTAAATTTTTTTCAAGGTAGAGACGTACTCTGGCGTCTTTAAGCCACAGATATATGTTGTTACGTGCATACAACTATGGTTGAGGGATTCATACACGTAGGAAATACAAGTGGTACTTAAGCACACATCTGTTGGCCACCCTTGTAACCCATGTTGGTACCCCTTCGAGTGATAGCGCATCATACAACACTTGTGTACAGATCGACCTAGATTACCCGAAGCCCTCTTTAGATAAACCAATCAGCCGCCTAACTGCTATAGTGTCACCGAGAACAACACTCGGGAAGATACTCTCTAGTACCTGGGTAGTACGGCTAAGGGTACGGTCTATCCTCCTTAGTTAGTGCCCTGAGATATTGGGCCGAGTACTACTGTTGGACCCCTCATGTATATCAGAGAGTTATAGCACAGGGAAAACCCTTGTCTGTAGAACCCTTGAATTCCTAACCCTTGGGGATAGAAACATAAACAAATTAAAACAGACAAGATCTATTGTCGTGCAACTGTGTTTGGGTTGCCAAATCACTACACAGTTCTTCTTG
>JASDQU010355885.1:0-11987 GCA_032191745.1 Picea mariana
CAAAAGCCAGGGGCCTTCCTTCTTGCATTAGGATAGCACCAATTCCATTTCCCGAGGCATCACATTCCATAATAAAGGTTTTTGTGAAGTCTAGAGTGGTCAAGACAAGAGCTTTACACATCACCTCTTTAAGTTGTTCAAAAGTTTTAGTTGCCTCTGCAGTCCATGAAAATGCATCCTTCTTAGTTAGTGTCATTAAAGGTGTTGTTATTCTTCCATAGTTCCGAACAAACTTGCGGTAGTAACCTGTCAAACCCAAAAATCCTCTAAGATTCTTCAATGTTTTAGGAATCGGCCAGTCCATCATGGCCTCAATATTGTTAGGGTCTACCTTGACACCTTCATGAGATACAATATGATACAAATACTCTACCTCCTTTACTCCAAAGAAACATTTGGATGGTTTGGCATATAGTTGTTGCTCCTTTAGTAGTTGTAGCACCATGTCAACATGTCACACATGATCCTCCCAAGACTTTCTATAGATTAGTATATCATCAAAAAATACTAACACAAATTTTCGAAGGAAGGGCTTGAAAATGGAATTCATCAACCCTTGGAATGTGGAAGGTGCATTTGTAAGGCCAAAAGGCATGACCAAAAATTCATAATGGCCTTCATGAGTTCGGAATGTTGTTTTTGGAATAAATTCTTCCTTCATTCTGATCTGATGATACCGTGAACAAAGATCCAATTTTGTGAAATAGATTGCTCCATGTAGTTCATCTAAGAATTCATCAATGACGGGAATGGGAAACTTATCTTTAATAGTGATCTTTTTGAGCTATCTATAATCTGGACACATACACCATGAGCTATCTTTCTTAAATACCATTACCACTGGTGTAGAGTAAGAACTTTGGCTAGGTCTAATAATGCCAGCCTCTAACATTTCTTCAACCATGCACTCAATTTCACTCTTCTGGGTGTAAGGGTATCTGTATGGCCTGATGTTAGGAGGAACACTCCTAAGAATTAGATGAATTTCATGATCATGATTTCGAGTGGGTGGAAGATATTTGGGAATATATTCAAATACTTTGGAATGCTTATAAATGATTCTTTGGAGATCTTGAGGAATAGATGGCTTAGATGTTTGAACATCTAGTAAGCATAATTGTGCAATAACGCCTTGATGCCCTTTTTTCAATAATTTTTTCATGTCATTAGAGCTTATCACCTTACCGGGTTTCCCTGTGATACCTCTTAACTCAATTTCTTTTCCTTCCAATGAAAATTTCATGAAAAGTTCTTGAAAATTAAAAGCCACTATTCCTAATGATTGTAACCATTGGATTCCTAGTACAACATCTGCAACACCCATGGGTATAACAATCATTGGACTATTCATTACATATTCCCCCATAGTAAGATTGATCTTATTTCATTTTCCTGAACAATTGATATTTCCTCCATCTGCAATCATTACTTGAAACTCTGGCGCTGGATATACAAAGCAATTGAGATATTTGGCTAATTTATAGTGAATAAAATTATGAGTACTGCCAGAATCAATTAGGACTATTACCTGTTTCTTTTTGATGTATCCTTCGATCTTTAGGGTTTGAGGAGTGATAATTCCAGCCAATGCATTATGTGATATCGTGGGAGTCAACTCTTCAGACGAAATTGCTTCTACGTTTTCATCTTGAGATGGTTCTTGTTCTTCTTCTTCTTCCTCTTCACAATCTATGTAGAATAACTTCTTCTCACCACACTTATGTCCCTTATTGTACTTGCTGTCACAATTAAAGCATAAAATTTTTTCTTTTCTTTCCTCCAATTGTTGAGGTGTCAACCTTGTAGGTTGAGGTGTTTTAGAAGAATGAGCATTGTTCTCTCTATAGATGTTAGGATTGGTCCTTCTAGTAGCCATAGCCATATGTTTACTTTCAACATTTCTTGCCACCTTAAATGCATTCTCCAATGATTTGGGTTCCCAAAGCCAAACCTCATGTTGAATTTTATCCTTTAAAGTTCCTATGAATACATCAATCAAGTGCTCATTTGGAATATCGTTTACCTTTATATTCAATGTTTGGAAGTTCTCAATGTGCTCGGTAACTGAACCCTTTTGCTTGAGATTTATCAATTGGCTAAAGAAGGTATTGCTCCTTGTATCCTCATAGTGTGCTATCATTTCTTCCGTGAAAATTATCCAAGTGACGAGTGATTTGAGAGAACAAAGGCATCAATACCATACAAATTGATTAGGTTCTAAATATAAAGAAGCAATTTGTCTGGAGGCGTATTTGGTGTAGAAGTTACCTTTTTGGGTGGCATGTTGGCCAAGTATCACTTTTGAACCTTGATTTTGAGGTGGTTCTACTAGACAATCTTTATTTTATTGTATCTCCCAAGTTTCGGCCCTTCTAGGTATGAAACTTTCTTTTATGTAGTTCTCTGATATTTCTTCTCTGCAATTCCATAGGTCTGATCAAAATTGGATGTGCCAAGTGGAATTTAGGGTAACTTCCCCACAACATTCTGATTTTTGGCCTTTCCAGGAGATCTCACTTCTATAGCATTCCCCACACAAAATGATTGATATAAAATTCTAACACTCGCACCAAAAATACTGCAGGCTGTCCACAATCCAATGAAACTAGTCCCACTCAATTTGGATACTCTAAGAAGAAGTTATGATTGTTTTACCTGGAACAGCTTCTTGAGACTAGTCAATAGGACTAGTCAGATACCTTATATTACACAGGGTTTATATAAAAATTTAAGATGACCCAGAAGATAAACATTTTACCACAGATACCTTACTAATATCTGTAAATATCGTCCAGATTTCAAGGTCTGAAACATTACAGAAACGTTTTTATAGCGAAAATTCTATAATGACTCAGTTCAGGATTATTCCAACATGCTATCTTGTACAGGTTATATCTCTGAAAGTATAAGGCCTCATGAGATGAATTTTTAACCCAACGTAGCTTGATCCATCTACTAAATGTCCTCCAAGATGTTCCTTTTGAAACATTGTAAAAAAAACGTTATAGTGAAACCCCTCCAAGGTGTCTCAGATGTAGCAGCGAAACCCCAAGACCTTGAACTCTGATACCATATGTTAAGAACCAAATATCAATATAGCACAGAAAAACCTCAGAAAAAGTACTCAACGCCTTGAAAAAGAGATAATTTCAGATAATAAGCCTCTTCAAGGTGGAAACCTCCTTTTACCCTAATTAAATGTTCAAGTACAAGATGATTCAAAATGAAAATGTCTCCTTGGTATATATAGGAGACTAGGAGGTATAATTACAACTAATGGCCTAAATCTGACATAAATAAAATAACATTACTAATATAATATGACCCAATTAAGGGGTAATGAGCAAATATTAGGGCTTAAAAATCAAGGATTCACTACTTAGGGCATGTCATCTCTAGCGAAGGTATCTCCGTGGATCTAGTAAAGGTCAAGCCTATTAGGGAATGGCCTGTGTTGACGAATGTCTGAGAAGTGCATAGCTTCATGGGTTTAGCAGTACTATCGATGGTTCATAGAGGGATTTTCAAAAATAGAAAATCTGATTACGGAGTTGGAGAAGAAGAAGAAGAAGTTTGTTTAGACCAAGAAATGCTCGGAGGCATTTTGGAGGCTCTAGGAGTTGTTGACAACAACACG
This sequence comes from Picea mariana, assembly GCA_032191745.1. Classification (NCBI taxonomy): domain Eukaryota; kingdom Viridiplantae; phylum Streptophyta; class Pinopsida; order Pinales; family Pinaceae; genus Picea; species Picea mariana. The sequence continues at coordinate 3,638 of JASDQU010355885.1, forward strand.
GATACTAAAGGTTCCATGTCAGGAACCTTTAGNCAAAAATAGAAAATCTGATTACGGAGTTGGAGAAGAAGAAGAAGAAGTTTGTTTAGACCAAGAAATGCTCGGAGGCATTTTGGAGGCTCTAGGAGTTGTTGACAACAACACGGATACTAAAGGTTCCTGACATGGAAGTGGACATTTTGTTATGCAATGACGCATCCAAGGAAGGCTTAGGTGGATTCTTGATTCAAGGCGGTCGAGTGATTACTTACATCTCGAGGAAACTAAGAAGGCATGAGGAGGACTATGCGACGCACGACTTGGAGTTGTTAGCCTTTGTATATGCCTTGAAGGTTTGGAGACACTACCTTGTTGGGCAAAAATTTGAACTAAAGACGGAGCACTGTGGACTACAACACATATTTACGCAAAGAGACTTGAACGTACGACAACGACGTTGGTTTATTAGCGAGTACGATTTCAATATTTCTTACATAAAAGGAATAGTGAACTGGGTGGCTGATGCATTGGGTTGGAGACCACACATCGTTTTGGTGTTTCCTCTTCAGACGAATCTACGTGAAAATATTATAACCTTATAATGCGACGATGACTAGTACAAAGAGGTCGAGGATTTTATCGGACAAAACACAATGATGGTACCAATATTTGAAGTATTTACGTTTGACGATGATGAATTATTAAGGTTTAAAAATTGAATTTATGTACCACTGAACAACGAGTTGAGGAGCTTGATTCGAAACAAGTATCATAGAGTAGTGTACACGGCTCACTCGGGAGTCAGGAAGATGAGTGCGGACCTTAAACCCTTGTTCTTCTGGAAAGGAATGAAGGCAGACATAGTCAAATATGTGGCCAAATGTATAGAATGTCAGCAGGTAAAGGCTGAACATAGACATTCAGTAGGATTACTACAACCACATGCTATTCCAGAATCAAAATGGGAGGTTATTTTGAGGGATTTCATTGTTGGAATGCCACTAACGGTAAGGAGACATGAGTCAATTTTCGTAGTAGTCGAAACTCTGACGAAGAGTGCTCATTTTATTCCTGTGTGTATGACGTATCAGCCATCTAACATAGCTAGAGTTTTCATTAGTGAGATTGTGAGGCTACATGGCGTGCCTAAGAGGATTATATCTGATCGAGGATCGATGCTCACTGGACGATTTTGGACTAGTTTCCAAGAGGCCTTGGGAAGCCGACTTAACTTTAGTATTGTGTATCACCCAGAGACTGACAGGCAGACCAAACAAATGCACCAGACCCTGGAAGACATGTTGCGCATGTACGTGATGGACCAACATAAGCATTGGGAAGAATTATTGCCATTGGTAGAATTCACTTATAACAACAGTTATCAAAGCACCATTAAGATGGGGCCTTTTGAGTTTCTTTATGGGAGACCGTGTCATATGCCTTTGATTTGGGATCAGCTTGAGGATAGGGTCCTCATGGGACCGAAAGCGATCTAAGAATTGGAATATTAAATGAAAACTATAAGACAGAGGATCAAGGAAGTGCATGATCGACAAAAGAGTTATGTCGATGCGCATTGTGTCGACCGTAGTTACGATGTGGCGATCGAGTATTTTTGCGGCGGACACTGCATAATATTTTGATCAAGTTCGAAAAAGGGGCTAAACTATCTCCTAGGTTCATGGGATTTTACGGTATTGTGGAAAAGAGAGGCCCATGGCCTAATGACTAGCCTTGTCTGATTCTTGAGGCGTATGCACGATGTATTTCACGTCTCTGTTTGAGACATTATGATTAGTGATCCTACACATGTTTTGACTTGAGCACCTTCCGGGTGTCGGATGAGGGTGCACTCACGGCTGAGTTGATCCACATCCTAGATCATCACATTCGACAGCTACGACGTCGAACAGTAGATCGGGTCAACGTCCAGTGGGACAACTATAATTCGCACTCAGCGACCTGGGACGACGCATATGATATGCACCAACAGTTTCCATTTTTGTTTGATAGATAGACTTATGATACTGTGATATACATTATTTCGGCACTTATATACTGTGAAACTTTGGGATGAACTTTTGACCAAGAGGGGGAGTATGTAACATCCTGCTCTTGCGCGCACTGAGTGAACTTATTCTTTGAGGACACTTGCTTGCAAGTGATCCAGATTATTATACTTTTGGGCATTTGATTATGATTATGAGGTGTTATGAATTAACGACATGTTATTTTGCTGCATTGACATAGACAGGTGCTATTGACTCAGTTTTCCCTGAGTGTGCAGGATTTTGGACCCCGAGGATGCAGAGGCATCGATGCGATCCCTTGGACTCTGGATCGAGTCAGGGAGTGGACTATTGGGGTTTGATTGTTGTATATATGACATTTTTGCATCTGATTAGATGATATGATTATGGATATGTTCTGACACGATTTGTTGATGATGTAGGCTCGCGATAGCTTGCCGACCAAACTCGCTTGTGGACTAGATGGGCCACGCATGACTACCAGAGACGTTGAGGGAGAGGTGTGGACAACAACTCTGCCACATCCTACTAGCACTTCCATCATGGCTGGAACTGTAGGTTAACGACTACCTATTTCGAGAAGGCCCATGATGTCGTGAGGGTTGACTGTGACAATCGCTCACGATGATTCTAAGGGGTGTGCAATAAGGTAGGGGCCTTATTCCTGAGAGGCCCTTAGTATCCCACAAGATCACCTAGTGGAGTATTGACTCCAGGGGCTTTTTATGTTTACCAAGTTAGTCAAGAGGCGAGTGGCACCCTTGGAGCACGTAGTACATCTTGAAGGGCACGTCGCGCAAGAAATTTGGAAAGATGCGAGTGGCACCCTTGGAGCATGTAGTGCATCCTAAAGGGCACGTCACGCAAGGGAAACAGAAGGAGGCGAGTGGCACCCTTGGAGCACCTAGTGCGTCATGAAGGGCATGTCGCGTTGTTAATTAATAAATGAATAAACCTAGATGACCTTAGGACAAATAATGTGATACGGAAGATTTAAAACATTCCCCTAATAAAATTTCACCTAGCCTAGGAAAATAAAGGCTAGGTCTAAATGATACTTGTGATAAAAAATTTATCTATTTATAAAAAAAAAAATAATAATAATAAAAAAATAATAAAGATAATAATCATTAATCATGTGACGAGAAGGGGGTAAGTAATTCTTTTAATTTATAAAAATAAAATAAAAGATCTTTTGGGGGATAAAATTTAAAAAGGGAAAAAGGGGAAATAATGGTTTTGTCTCATTTGTTAATTAAAAATTTATTAACTAAAAAGAAAAAGGGAAAAAGTTAATTTTCTACACCTGCCAATTTCAGTTTAAAATGAAAAGGGAAAGAGGGAAATATAAAAGAGTTAGGAAACTAGGAAAAAGCGGGAAACATAAAAAGAAAGGGGAAACACAAGGAAAAATAAGAAAGTCTAANGGGGAAAGTCATTAAAACTTGTAAGGGAATATGGGGACACCTAGGAGCGATTCTAGGAATGATTTTAGGTGGGTGAGGGAAATAGGGGTAACTAATTAATTAAGGAAATTAATTTATGGTGCAATGAAGGGGATGGGTGACACTTGTACGGGGAGGATTATTATGAATTAAAATTTTTCAACAATGAATTGGAAGGGATATTGGGAAAGTAATTGAATTAGAAAATCTATATAAAGGAGGGAGGAGGAGGATGATGGATCTCTTCTGTGATGCGTAACATTATGCTGCAGAATTTTAGACTTGACTGGCTTATCTTGTGGGAGTTGGGATACCCATCTTGGTGAGGAGTGGTAGCTTGGCCTTGAGATGCGAGCTGGGAGCTAGTTGATTCTCTGGTTAGTGTGCGTGGCCCCTTTGCAGCTCGGGGGGCTAAGGGGGAAGAAGATTACTCCTAGCGTTGGCTGGGAGGTACCGGTGAAATCTCATCGATCAGCAAGCGGGAGCTGCACAGAGCGCGTAGGACAATAATTCAAAGTGGGCTACTTGGGATACAGTACGCTTCCTTTATTTCTTCATGGTAGATTATTAGTATACTTTAATCTCTTAATATGTATGTTTAATTGGGTAAATAAAATGATTGACTTAGCATTTTAATTGATGACTGATTTTCCCCATAGCCTTAAGCTCATTGTTGATTGATTCCCTTGGATTTCGATCCCTACATGTCTTGACCATCCTATGGTTTTATTGATTTATGATGATTTGCAGTTATATTTTTTTTTTGCCTTCGTCCCTACCTCATTAGTCCACGCTTGAGCAGTCGACCAGGAGCCTGATCTACGGTCGTCACTTCGATGTTAATAGACCTATGCATCTAAGCGCCCTTCTTTTCTGTGCATGGATGATGAGCGAAGGATGTTTCTGCCAGTCGTCTAGCCCTATTGGATGTTCTAGGTAGTGTGTTGTCTTGCACCTTGATGTGATTAATTAACCCTGCAATTTATTGGTTGATGGAAAAAAAAATTTACTCTGTGTTTTTATATCTTGCTGGATTTTCACTGGTTTTATTTACCTCTCTACTCTACTTTGAAGACGATTGAGACTTTGTTTTTCACCGCTACTTAAGACTTTACTTTTTACATTGCCAGACTGCATTCGTTGCTTGATTAAGTCTATTGTTTGTTTGTTTGCCTGGTGATTTGCCACTTCTTCGATTGCATTTCGTTTGATTGGGGGCGAAATTTTGCCCAGCGGATTTTTAATTCTAGTCAGATTGTTTAGATTGCCAATGTATATTTGATTAATACAAATTATACTTCTGGGCATTTTTATAAGGATATAAGCTCAACGGATTAAATTATTGAATGTTATAACCTCAATGAATTTATTTGAATGGTAAACCCAATGCATTGGTGGACAACATCTTCAATGATTTTCCCTATGTTTTAACACCTCTGGCCTGCAACTATCCCTCTGTCTTTTATATATATTTGGAAGACACTTTTAGATTGCGTTTCAGTACCTAAACCACAACCATCTACCCTTGATTGAATGTGACTAGAACTTGTTTACACAACAAATTAAATTTTATTCGAATGCCCATTTCACCCAAACTTAATTTTAATCGAATGACAATTAAATTATATATATTTGGAAGACATTTTCGATTGCGTTTTAGTACCTAAACCACAACCATCTACACTTGATGGAATGTGTCTGGAACTTTATTTACATAGCAATTTGAATGGTTGGAATGGCGATTTGTCTACCACTGCTCTCGATTTCATTGATTAGCTTTTATGTACAGACAACGAATGGGAATATAATAGGCAACGAATTGATTTAAGTTTTAGTAACTGGGTTAGCTTTTGCATAGACAACCATCATTATAATTTCAAACAGACTACCTTTTCTTTTCAGTTAAGCACCTCAATTTATGGACTGCATTTGGCATGCATTAACTATGATTTCTACTTACTTATGGCTCAATTTGCTATGTTTGCGAATTTTTATTTAAGTCTGTGTTTTCCCTTCACGAGATACCTGTGTTATCACCTATCTAGGTTATATATCTATGACTTAAGAACTCAGATGACGGTAAACGTTCAAAGCATTTGGAGAGTGATTTAGTAATGGGTAGATATGATTATTGGGTAGTGACTGTTGTGTGGACAACAAATCCTATGTATTTTAGGGTTGCGTTGACTACGTGTTATCCTGGATGGACTGTGTGATTTGCATTTGACTACGATTCCTTGATTTTGAACCTTGCTATCCCATACTCTTTAGACTGGAGAGTGGGAAGCATCTTCTTTGAGGCAATCAGTTGTGTGGTAATCTGTTGTGTATGACAACGATATTCATTAAATGCAGTGACAATTTTAACAACCTATAGCCTGGATGATCAACTGAGAATTTAATGGATTTAGTAAACTCGTTAATACACAACATTGTGGGGGACGTGGACAATGAATTTCATTGGATTCATGAATCTATTTAGAGATAGATCCTCCTTATCTTTATCAAGAGATTGTTGATAATCGGTTGGTAAACCACGTATTTATTGTTTTACCCTGATTTTAGTTTGGTTTTGATGTCCTTAGTTAGGAAAATTTTGTTAAAACACGGTAATCTTGTTTACAACAATAGCTTAAACAACCCCCCCCCTCCTTTTGCTAGACAAACTTTATATACTGAAACCTATCCTTTTGTTAAAATACCATAGACATCAGTATATGTTAACAGTGTGTTATTAACTATCAGATAAGGGTGTATGTTTGAAGAGAGACTTAATTCTAGTCAGTGATTTCCTAGACCACGCATCGATTTAGTCAGACAGCATACCCACGCTAGACAACATTCATGGTTAGCAACTTTTAGCTACTAAACAAAACCAAAGAATTATATTGGGCTAAAAATGTCGTTCTCATCATAATCGCCCTTAATTAACTCAGCAAGCTAATTAGACATCCATGATCAGCCTGGTTATACTGGATTCATCCTTAGGAAGGAAATTATCTAAATTGGAATTGGAAAATAGATACCGTGGGCCTTTGTTTGAAGTTAATAATTATTTTTGTGTACAGTTGTGTATGTTTGCTTACAATTTGGGTGCCAGGAAGTTTTTACCTTGTTGAGTGTTATAGTCGATAGTTATTTTGATCTTCTAAGCATGTTGAATCCTTCTTAGGTTTTTTTGTTTCCTTGGTTATGGTTATGCCTAACGCCATGTGATGGCATGATTTCGGATGAGGGGATCCTTGCGTGACCTTTTGGATAGAGGTGCTTGATAACTTGGAGAGGGTTTGTACTACCCATTGTGGGCATTGTTTGTTGTAGTTGTTCGTCATTTGGGTTCTAACGCCTTCATGCGCTCGATTGTGTAGCATTGAGGTCCTAGTTAACTAGTCATCGAGGGCATTGTGTTGGGATGGGGATGTTGTCCCTTAGCTTGTAGGTGAGGTCATGTTGTGTTGGGAGGGTAGTCATTTATCCTTGTTGTTTTATGCATGTTTCATCCAGTTGTGTGGTTAAGCGTTGTTGTCGGCGTTGTTTCCTTCTTACCTTTATAAAAAAAAAAAATTGTCACTTCACTCTCAGTGCTAACGATGCCCTAACTAGAGATACCATCTAAGGTGTAGTGTCTGTGTGAACAATATATGGCTAAGTAGATGTAGCAATAGAATGCTAACGTTGTGGTGTTGTTGTTTATTAAGAAAGAATGGTTGTACATCTACCTATATAGGTATGTAGTTCTAACTAGAGAAGCCATGTGAGGTGTGTAGTGTCGATGTCGACAATATCTGGTTGAATAGACATATCAATAGAATGATAAGGTTGTGGTGTTGTTCAAGAAAAAATGGTTGTAAATCTAACTCTATTTATGTAGTTCTAAATTGTTGGAAAAGTTAGCTAATACTGACATAAATATTATAGCTGGTGAGGAACAATTTCTGAAGGAACTATTGTATACAAAAGTGTAATGGTTGGGTGCTAGTTCTTGTGAATCCTACATTGTGCAAACATTATCTGGTAAAAGTCTTGTAATTATCATTGTTGTAGCCAGCCAGAGGACAAGGCAAGCAATTATGGAACTAGGTATAATAGACCATATATGTGTTTTGTTAATTGGTTTGTGGTAGAAAAAAAAAATATTGAGTTAAAAATCATTGGGGAGGTTTTGGATTTTGAATGATAATAGCAGAGTGAGAGTGCATCCAGGTAGAAGGATGAGAATGTATTATTTAGAGAGTTTTGAAGAGGGATAGTGCAACCATATGAGATGAGATGGATTGATGTGATGTAAAAGTGAGAGAGAAAGGTATTTATGTAATATGTTTTGTTGGGTCTTAACATTATAAGGAAGAGGTATTTCAAGAGGTGAGTTCATAGTTTTTGTCATCTTTATAGATTTGATAAGTATTGCAATGAGCATCTTATAAAGAATTTCATTGTTTTTGATTGGGTAGAAGGATGAGAAGGTATCATTTGGAATGTGTGGAAGAGATAAAGTGAAACCATATGAAATGGTTGGATGTAAGGTACAACTAAGAGAGAAAGATATTTATGTAGGATGTCTTGGTCACATCATTACATGGAAAGGGTATTGCAATAAAGATGATTTCATAGGTTTTGTTATCTTTAAAGAGTTGATAGGTATTTCAATGGACATCTTATAAAGCATTTCATTGTTGTTCATATGATATGTTCAAGAGTAAATTAGAGTAATCAAGGGGAGATACATAACATTCAACATTCTCTTGAAAAATACCTATGACAAGGGTGACTCCACAATGTTTATTAATGAGAAGATGAGTTTCGTCCTATTGTACAAATCCTCAATGATAAGGAGAGGGGTGAGGAGTGATGGAAAATGCGATTATTTTGGTTACAATTGTCAAGGATTATAGTGGC